>WNWK01000141.1:692500-746043 GCA_009830355.1 Cherax destructor
ACCTCCACTCCAGTAGGGTCCTAACCCCCACTCCTGTCCTTCTTCATCCCCACTCCAGTCCCTCCTGACCCCCACTCCGTCCCTCCTGACCCTCCACATCATCCCACCCTCGTCCCTCTCTCCCTCCACCCAGCCCCTCTAGCTCCCCTCTTTCCCTCCCATTCCTGCTCCTCACGTCCCTCCTGTCTTCCAGATACCCCGTCCCCTTCCTCCCTCCCGTCCCCCAATAACCCCGTCCCCATTCTCCCTCCCGTCCCCCCTCTCTCCAGTCTCCATCCTCCCTCCCGTCCCCATCCTCCCTCCCGTCCCCATCCTCCCTCCCATCCCCCTCCCTCCAGTCTCCATCCTCCCTCCAGTCTCCATCCTCCCTCCCGTCCCCATCCTCCCTCCCGTCCCCCTCCCTCCCGTCCCCATCCTCCCTCCCGTCCTCTCCGTCCCTCCCGTCCCTCGTTGGAAAATTAAACAAGTTATATGACGTCCTAATTACTGACGACGGAACGTGAATATAGGAACATAATGAACAATGAACAGAAAAAACAATGAACGATGAACAGAAAAAAACATAATGAACGATGAACAGGAAAAACATAATGAACATAGGAACAATGAACATGGGAACAAAATAAACATGGGAATATAGGAACACATGAACAATGACCATGGTACATGACCATGGGAACTTGATGATCATGGGAACTTGATGAACATGGGAACTGATGAACATAGGAATTTGATGTACATGATAACATGATAAACATGGAAAATTGATGAACATTGGAACTTTATGAATACGGGAACTTGATGAACTTGAGAACATGAACATGGGAATATGATGAACATGGGAGCTTGATGAACATGGATACATGAACATGGGAATATGATAAACATGGGAACATTATGAACATAGGTACATTGTCGCACCATCTGTAACAAACGTTCAGACAGTGGTACTGCCCCAGCTTACAAGACAGTGGTACTACCCCAGCTTACAAGACAGTGGTACTGCCCCAGCTTACAAGACAGTGGTACTACCCCAGCTTACAAGACAGTGGTACTGCCCCAGCTTACAAGACAGTGGTACTACCCCAGCTTACAAGACAGTGGTACTGCCCCAGCTTACAAGACAGTGGTACTACCCCAGCTTACAAGACAGTGGTACTGCCCCAGCTTACAAGACAGTGGTACTGCCCCAGCTTACAAGACAGTGGTACTACCCCATCTTACAAGACAGTGGTACTACCCCAGCTTACAAGACAGTGGTACTACCCCAGCTTACAAGACAGTGGTACTGCCCCAGCTTACAAGACAGTGGTACTACCCCAGCTTATAAGACAGTGGTACTGCCCCAGCTTACAAGACAGTGGTACTACCCCAGCTTACAAGACAGTGGTACTGCCCCAGCTTACAAGACAGTGGTACTACCCCAGCTTACAAGACAGTGGTACTGCGCCAGCTTACAAGACAGTGGTACTGCCCCAGCTTACAAGACAGTGGTATTGCGCCAGCTTACAAGACAGTGGTACTACCCCAGCTTACAAGACAGTGGTACTACCCCAGCTTACAAGACAGTGGTACTGCCCCAGCTTACAAGACAGTGGTACTACCTCAGCTTACAAGACAGTGGTACTACCTCAGCTTACAAGACAGTGGTACTACCCCAGCTTACAAGACAGTGGTACTACCCCAGCTTACAAGACAGTGGTACTACCCCATCTTATAAGACAGTGGTACTACCCCAGCTTACAAGACAGTGGTACTACCCCATCTTATAAGACAGTGGTACTGCCCCAGCTTACAAGACAGTGGTACTGCCCCAGCTTACAAGACAGTGGTACTACCCCATCTTACAAGACAGTGGTACTACCTCAGCTTACAAGACAGTGGTACTACCCCAGCTTACAAGACAGTGGTACTACCCCATCTTATAAGACAGTGGTACTGCCCCAGCTTACAAGACAGTGGTACTACCCCAGCTTACAAGACAGTGGTACTACCCCAGCTTACAAGACAGTGGTACTACCCCAGCTTACAAGACAGTGGTACTACCCCAGCTTACAAGACAGTGGTACTACCCCAGCTTACAAGACAGTGGTACTACCCCAGCTTACAAGACAGTGGTACTACCCCAGCTTACAAGACAGTGGTACTACCCCAGCTTACAAGACAGTGGTACTACCCCATCTTATAAGACAGTGGTACTGCCCCAGCTTACAAGACAGTGGTACTACCCCAGCTTACAAGACAGTGGTACTGCCCCAGCTTACAAGACAGTGGTACTACCCCATCTTACAAGACAGTGGTACTGCCCCAGCTTACAAGACAGTGTCGGTACGGCAACTTTGAGGACAGTGTCGGTACGGCGACATAGAAGACAGTATGGTGAAAGTTTCCCTGGTCTGATAAATGACACCCATTTTGGTGTGGCGTGACCTCGACGTGTGACAGAGAGAAGAAAGCAAGCTGGCTGTCAGTGTCTGAACAACACTTGTCTGCTACACTGCAATAATCAATATGCCTAGTGCACAACCCGCACATAGGAAGCAAACTTATGACGACGTTTCGGTCCCACTTGGACCATTAACTGTGTGGCTACTTAATGGTCCAAGTCGGACCGAAACGTCGTCATAAGTTTCGATCTCCCCTGTGCATTGTTGTTTGTGTATTTTTGCAGTCACGGTATTGTGCCTTTTTATTGTAAGTATTGCAAGTGTTGCATGGATGTCTTATTGATCAGTTTGTCGGCGCTGTGCGTAATTACGAGGATGCTATCAGTTCACGTTGCACAGGCTCTTGATCGGAAGAATTAGAGCTGATTATATGAACGAGGTGATGAGGGTGAAGACAGGGCCTCTGCACGAGTATAGTCAGCCTGGTGTACACTGTGTACACTAGCAGAGTCAGGTAGCTTAATGTACTTGCTTAATGTCACACCTTCAGGGTTGAGAGGTCAGGTCCCCCTCCCACACTGTGCTGAGGTCAGGTCACTTCCCCCTCCCACACTGTGCTGAGGTCAGGTCACTTCCCCCTCCCACACTGTGCTGAGGTCAGGTCACTTCCCCCTCCCACACAGTGCAGAGGTCAGGTCACTTCCCCCTCCCACACAGTGCAGAGGTCAGGTCACTTCCCCTCCCACACACACAGTGCAGAGGTCAGGTCACTTCCCCTCCCACAAACACAGTGCAGAGGTCAGGTCACTTCTCCCACAAACACAGCGCAGAGGTCAGGTCACTTCCCCTCCCACAAACACAGTGCAGAGGTCAGGTCACTTCCCCTCCCACAAACACAGTGCAGAGGTCAGGTCACTGCTCCTGTACGCACAGTACAGAAATCAGGTCAGCTCTCTCCTCCCCTCCATACAGAGGTCAGGTCATCTATCCACACAGTGCAGAGGTCAGGTCAACTTTGCACACACACACAGTGCAGAAATCAGGTTAACCTCCCCTCCCCCACATAATACAGAGGTCAGGTCACTCACTACATCACCCCCTTCCCCCATTCATCACCCCCCGTATAAATTAAGGCGAAACAACATTATATATTACTTATAATGAGGAGGGGGAGGCGCCCCCACCCCTTCATATATCACAGCTGCGTTGTACCCATTACCGGGATTTTTAGTTGTGTGCATCTGTACCTCCTGTGCACACATCTGCATCTCGTGTGCATCTGTACCTCGTGTGCACACATCTGCATCTCGTGTGCATCTGTACCTCGTGTGCACATCTGTACCTCGTGTGCACACATCTGCATCTCGTGTGCATCTGTACTTCGTGTGCACGCATCTGTACCTCATGTGCACCAGAGTTTGGATCAGATGTGGAAAAAGATACGTATGTACACTTGTACTCATATACATATGTACACTTGTACACATATTTGTGCACTTGTACACATATACATATGTACACTTGTACACATATACATATGTACACTTGTACACATATTTGTGCACTTGTACACATATACATATGTACACTTGTACACATGTCTTGATGGATAAAACACTGGTGCATAAGTTAGGAATCTTTATATTTTAACGCAGCGGCCGTCTCCCATCGAGGCAGAGTGACCCGAAAAAGAAGAAACACTTTCACCATTACTTACTCCATCACTGTCTTGAAAGAGGGGCGCCGATACCACAGTTTAAACTGCAAATATCCCCACCACTCCTTCAGAGTGCAGGTACTGTACCATCCACCTCCAGGACTCGAGTCCGGCCAACCGGTTTATTTTCGCCTACACAATAGGTTTCATCAGTCGAACACAAAGGTTGCCATTGTGGAGAGAGCATCAGTGGAGAGGTAGAGATAATGTGGTCAGTCCTTCAACCTTAAGGAAGCAGTTTGAGGTGGTCAGTCCCTCAGCCTATAGGCTGAGGGACTGATTACCTCAAACTCCTCCTTATCTTCCACTGTTTCTCTACAATGGACTGAAGCTACTGAGTAGCGAAACGTTTCCAGAATATAGATACCCAAATGTTCAAGCGTCTCGGTTATCTAATTGTTTATGTATTAGGACAGATGAAGGCACTCGTGGCGAAAAGTGTTTCTTTCCACATATCGGTGTTACTATTATACGAGTCTGGTGAAAAAAATAAACACAAATACAGCATAATGCAATCCTTTATTGACTACGTTTCGCCCACACAGTGGCTTCATCAGTCCAATACAAAGTAGAAAGGTGTAAGGGGAGGAGGAGTTTGAGGTAATCAGTCCCTCGGCCTGGAGTCGATGTGTTCAGTCCATCAATCTTGTAGAAAGATTGATGGACTGAACACATCGACTCCAGGCCGAGGGACTGATAACCTCAAACTCCTCCTCTCCTTACACCTTTCTACTTTGTATTGGACTGATGAAGCCACTGTGTGGCGAAACGTTTCCTCAATAAAGATACCCAAGTGTTGCATATGTGTCTAATTTATAATAAAGATCACATTATGTTGCATTTGTGTTTATTTTTTTTCATCGTGTCGGTATTTTATACCTTTTATCTCCAGACCAGACTGGAGCAACGTCTCGAACACGTGCGAGACAAACACCAAGGTTAGCGGACCTCCCGCGGAAATATTATCCTAGCAATGTCTCTTTTATCTGTTAAATGAATAAATAAAAGTAAATATTGAGTAACATATCACCTTTCTAATATGGTTACCAGTGTCATTTTCGTAAATTAACTATTATTTCCAGGACACGGCACTGCCTTGTTGAATACAAGACTTGTATGTTAGGAATATTCAGTACTGACAGATTGATGAATAAGATACATATTCAACACTTTAGTGTCTTTATTGCGGAGACGTTTCTCCAGTTAGTGGCTGGAGAAACGTGGAAGTGTAGTACTAGTAGTAGTAGTAGTAGTTTGAGGTGATCAGTCCCTCTGCACTGGTGAATCCGCTCGGAAGTTTTAGTTATAATAGGACTGTGAAAGAGCAAGATATAAACCTAATTGGCTGACGCACAGTAATGAAGAATTTTATAACCGGTGAGTGTTTTGACCCGAGTGTTGTTGGGTGACAAAATCTGGTGGGTCTGCCATGTGGTTGCCTCAGCCTTCTTCACTAGAGGATGTTCTCAAGTAATTACACCATGAGTGTACGCATCTGTTCCTCTATTTCTGCTTCTTATGTTTATATATGTGAATATTTTCACGTTTCAGAGTAGTTGGGGACATTTTTTTGACATATACAGTGGACCCCCGAGTTTAGGTCACCTCGGAAATCGAACAATTATGTAAGTGTAATATTGTAAGTGCTTTTGTAAGTGTATTTTTGGGGGTCTGAAATGGACTAACCTACTTGACATTATTCCTTAAGGGAGTAAATTCGTTCGGTAATGGCACTTGAGCAGCCTTCTGGAATGAATTATGACCAAAACTCGGGGGTCCACTGTACTTCGATTTTTAGCTAAAATATGTAGATTATCACACTTTTAATCGATAAAAATTATAATTTACGATTTTTTCGAATGTGTTTGATTACCTCTATAATTATTATTATTTTTTTTTGCATGTGTGCGCACCAAGTGTTTGCACAAGGGAGTATTATTGGTGTTTTGTGTGTTTGCCAGAGATGTTCACTCGTGTGACGTGTTTGCTCACTCCCTGAGCCTAGACTTGATTCCTTCGGGAAGTGATGTAATGGAGGCAGGATCCATACATAGCTTTAATAAGAGGTATGACAAAGCTCATGGTGCAGGAAGAATGACCTAGTAGCGACCAGTGAAGAGGCGGGGCCAGTAGTTGTGACTCGACCCCTGCAACACAACTAGGTGAGTACACACACACATACACACACACATACACACACACACACACACTAACATACACACACACACACACACACACTAACATACACACACACACACACACACATACTAACATACACACACACACACACACACTAACACACACACACACACAGGATGAAGGGGATAATTACACTGTTTAGGAATACAATACCATCCTCTTCTTTCCGGGTTCTTTCCCACTTTTGTATTCAACTGTTTGGCATTATTTCCCCTCCTATTTTTTCTTCTTCCCTTCTCTTTCCCCTTCTTTCCCCTCTCTTTGATCTTTTTCCCCCTCTTTGTCCTTTTTCCCCCTCTTTGTCCTTTTTCCCCCTCTTTGTCCTTTCTCTTTATTTGCCCTTCTTTCCCCTCTCTTTGCTCTTCTTTCCCCTCTCTGCTTTTCTTTCCCCTATCTTTTACCTTCTTTCCCCTCTCATTGCCCTTTTACCTCTGCCTTTTCTCCTGTTTTTGCCCTTTCCTTTCTCTTCGGTCTTTTCCCTCTCTGACTTTCTTTACCCTCTCTTTAGCCGTAGTTCTTCTTCCCCCTCTCTTTGGTTTATTTCCCCCTTTTTTCTCCTTCTTTCTAGCCATACGTATTCACTATCAACCTCTGACTGTCACCATCACCACCATCTGCAACACTTTAAGTGTCTTTAATGCCGAAACAAGTGTTCACCATCACCTGCTTCCACTCGCGGGGCCCCGCTCACTTGTGATGCCGTCTCCAGCTGCTCCATCTCACCACTACGCTAGTGTGTAAGGTGTGGCGGCAGGCCTGTGATTTAGGATTGAGGGACTGACCACCTCCCACTGAGGGTGAAGGACTGATCTCGCCAATACTTCTATTGCTGCCAGTTTTGCTTTTCACCTGTATTCGACTGTCGAAGGCTCCTGAGCAGGCGAAACGTTTCTGCAGTATACCCAGGTGTTTTAAATGTGTTTTATTTGTCAACTTGTAGCTACTGTGTGGCATGAATAATATGATACATTATCACCATCACTATCACCACCCCTTCCCTCACAACTCCCCTCACCATCACCCTTACCATCACTACCACCACCCTCACCATCACCCTTGCCATCACCCTCACCATCACCCTCACCACCAACCTCACCATCACCCTCACCATCGCCATCAACACATTCCTTCAGAAACGCATCACTCTCACCATTGAGGAACTTAATGAAAAAAAATCAACAAAACACGTCATTAATCTGTCAAGAACTTAATACATTGTATGATATACAACATGCGATACAGCATTGTATACAGATATTGTATATTTTGTTTTGATACAGATATTCCGTCTTATACAATATTTTATACAATTGTTGTATAATTTTCTCTAGTAGTTATAATCTTACGTAAACTAACACTAATACAAAACTTTAGTTGTTTTCAACAAATACAAAAAGATAAATTTGTTTATGGCATATACCAACGTAAACAAACGAACAAGAAATTCATAAAATGCAAGAATTAAAGCAAACTTAAGTTACAGAATCAAAACAAACATGAAATACGTTTAAAGATGTATTCTTTCTACGCTAAGACGTATTCTTCCGGGAGAGACGTTGTTACCTCTTTAAGATTGATGTAAATGTTACCCTCGTAGTGCACCTGTTTTATATGATGATAAAAGCGGATTTAATGTGTCTCTCTCTCTCTCTCTCCAACACCATGGTTCACTGGCGTCAGCACAGTCTCCACCCCAACAGATGCCGCCCTCAGCACACCTGTTTCACTTGTAGGTAATTAGCCACCCACCCACCAAACTGCCTGATGGAGGACTTGGTCTCCCACCTACCCTCCCACCAATCTACCCCTCCACCCAAAAACCGTCTGGAAGACGTCTTGGATCCCTCGTCCTATACTGCCACCCACCCAAATGTCTATCTTTTTTGTACATCAGATTCGCTACCACTACCATCACTACAACCACCACAACTACCATCATAAACGGCACTGTCATCACCACCAGCACCGTCACTACAACCACTACCACCAATACCAGTAATATCACTACCACCAATACCAGTAATATCACTACCACCAATACCAGTAATATCACTACCACCAATACCAGTAATATCACTACCACCAATACCAGTAATATCACTACCACCAATACCAGTAATATCACTACCAGTAACATCAATACCACCACCACTACCAATAACATCATCACTACCACTAACATGATTACCACTACCACCACTACCAATAACATTACCACCACTACCAATAACATCACCACCACCACTACCAATAACATCACTATCACCACCACCACTACCAATAACATCACTACCACCACCATCACCACTACCAGTAACATCATTACCACCACCACCACTACCAGTATCATCATTACCACCACCACCACTACCAGTAACATCATTACCACTACTACCAATAACATCACTATCACCACCACCACTACCAATAACATCACTACCACCACCATCACCACTACCAGTAACATCATTACCACCACCACCACTACCAGTATCATCATTACCACCACCACCACCACTACCAGTAACATCATTACCACTACCACTACTACCAATAACATCACTGTCACCACCACCATGAGGGGGTGTGAGTTAGACATGCCTAGCATGAGCCAGTAGGCCTGCCACAACCCCCCCCTCCTTTCTCATGTTCTTAATATTCTTCATGTTGTTATAGATGTCACCACATTCTTTAACTGCCCTTCTTTAATAATAAAACAAGAATACTCGCACCCAAGAACCCTACCTTCTGCCTTTCACGTTGTTACTCATCCTTCCACGCGAGGTCGATCCACAGGTCGTCATGAACAGGTCACCAGAGGTCAGAGTTGACGACCCGGTGTCGTCAGGTCGTGGGGCGGGGAACTACTTTCTTTTTTCATCTCTCTTTTTTCCTACCCTTGATTATTCTTTATTTCTTTTTGTTGTCTCGTTTGTAACGAGGCGATAATGCAAGTAATTCATGGGTGTGGAAAGGAAGTAGATGTTGGGAATAGTATGAGTTGAAATAGTGATAGTAATAACCGTAGTAATAGTAGTAATGGTGGTTCATGTTCATGTAGGTTTGGCAGATCGGGTCCTGGCCCGGGTCTTCTCCATGTGGTGACCTGGCAGCGGCTCCCGAAGAAGTGTCGGAGTTGGTACAAGGGGTGTACCGTTTACAGTCCTATGGCGGGGCAGCCCTATGACAAAGGCACGGTGAGTCTTCTGTAGGTCAAGTGGAGTACCGCTTACAGCCCTATGACAAGGGCGCGGTGAGCCGTCTTCGTGTCAAGTGGAGTACCGTTTACAGCCCTATGGCGGGGGCAGCCCTGTGACAAGGGCACGGTGACACTTTCAACTCCAGTTGAGCCATTCCTGGCACTCAGGCCGCAGGCCGAGTGCCAGAACGACTCAGGAGATTTTCTGGTGGTGTGTTGAACACCTAACCAGTAGTGGTAGTTGTAATAGAGATAGTGCTAGCAGTAGAAGTAAGGGTGGTAGCAATAGTATTGGTGATAGTGTCAGTAGTAGTAGTATGGTGGTGGTAGCAGTAGTAGTATGGTGGTGGTAGAAGCAGCATGGTGGTAGTAGCAGTAGTGGTAGTAGTGGTAAAGCTACTAGTAGTGGATCCAGAAAAAGTTAGTCACAGGGGAAAAACTATTTGCACAAGAAAGGTTGCAAAACCCAGAGACAGACCAGCTGTATGACCATGTTGCAAGTCAGTTGTATGACCATGTTGCAGGGCAGCCACAATCTGTTATTACTTAAATTAGCTTAACCTTACATTTTCATTCTTATATATATATATATATATATATATATATATATATATATATATATATATAAATATATATATATATATATATATATATATATATATATATATATATATATATATATATATATATATATATATATATAGGACTCAAATTAAGTTGTAATACAAAACTGTCAATGAATAAACAGAAGGATGGCCGAGGTGCTTGAAGAGCGGTCCGGCGCTCTACTATCTCGGCCGCCGGGGTTTATAATGTTAAGGAATCGGTACTAATACTTACTGTATTATATTCCGTCAGAGGCACTAACTGTAACCCAATTGAGATCCTCCCTTCTGCCCAGGAGCTTTAGCAGATCTACCGGCCCATGCTACGTAGCTCCAACTCTCATACACCCACACCCAATCATGTACTTATCTAACCTATTTTTAAAGCTAAACAAGTTTTACGCTTCAGTGGCGCTTCTCGGGAGGTTGTTCCACTCATCCACGACTCCATTACCAAACATATACACCATATATATAGTCACACATACATACATATATATATATATATATATATAATATATATATATATATATATATATATATATATATATATATATATATATATATATAGCTAGAATTCGCAAGAGCAGGCGAAATATTCACAAACACTGATCTCTGGCCGACGGAGATTCGAACCTACGAACCTCATGACAAGGTACGCAGTGCTTTACCGACCGTACCACACTGGTCCAATACCTTGGCATCCAGCTTTCGCTAGACGTTATTCTTGCGAATTCCTAGCATTGTAAAAATCTCTAGTTGTGTCGATGCATGCAGGGGATGAGATGAAAAGCTGTAAGCTACCTGCCTGAAAGCTGGCTGCCTTGGATCAACGTCTAGCGAGAGCTGGACGCCAAGGTATTGGTCCAGTGTGGTACGGTCGGTAAAGCACTGCGTACCTTGTCATGAGGTTCGTAGGTTCGAGTCTCCGTCGGCCAGAGATCAGTGTTTTGTATATATATATATATATATATATATATATATATATATATATATATATATATATATATATATATATATATATATATATATATATATATATATATATATATATAGAGAGAGAGAGAGAGAGAGATACACAAGCAGAAGAAGAAGAGGAGGAGGTAAGGCTCCGTGGCTGGTAGTATCATGACAAGCACACCACTAACTTGACAGCCACAAGCAACAACATACATTCCCACGGCTACTTCTGCTCCTTGGCCAGACCCGTATCATTACACGTTAGTTTTCGTGTCCAGTCATTCATGCTTATTCACTCGGCACATTAACGTGCTAAGCCAACCACAGTTCAAAACTCTTCCTGCAGCTTTCAATTTCAAGATTTTAAAAATCTATACATGTTTTTTTTAGCCATTTGCTTTCTTATTATTTCCTATGTTTGCTTTTTCAGTCCTCTTTACTGGGATACATACATATTCTGTGACCAAGGTATTCCATCCTTACCTTCATGTTACTTTCTGCGTTTTCATTTCCTCCCGTACGTGTCCAACTCTGTGTTTTTCTTCCTCTCCTTCATGTTAAACTTTCAGCGTACTTCTGTCATCCTTGAATGGAAATCACTATCACAGTTTAACCAAATAGGTAAATAGATTTATGCAGGCCAACAACCAGGCGAATCTTCCATTCAGAAAAACACACTAGTGTTGAAGTGTATTAGAAGAGGCATTCTTCAGTTATCGCACGGAGCCCAACGATACCAACTTTGTACAAGAATCGTATACAATACCGACAAGATGAAAATTAGACACATGTACAACATCTGGGTATCTTTATTGTAGACGTTTCGCCATTCAGTGGCTTTATCAATACAGATTCATGAAAAAACTTGAAGACAGTAGAACTATATACAACAGAGGAGGTAATTAGTCCCTCAGCCTTGGAGTTGGTGTGTTCAGCAACGTAGTTGTGGAGATTCTGAAGAACAGGCAAGGAGGCTTGCGCTTAAATAAGCTGACGCCTATTTAAGCGGCTTCTACAACTACCACTAACCAATCCCTTGGGTATGATCTATTTCCACTGGGGAATCCCGCCTACCAGTGACTATGCCCTCGTCTGTTACCCGTCCCTATCAGCTGACGCCTATTTAAGCGCCAGCCTCCTTGCCTTGTTTCACACTGCTCCCGGAACATCATCATCATCTTGCTGCTTTATTTTTCAAATTCTTGTTTACAATTTTCTCAAGTTTTGCAAATGTGTCACTGTATTTTATATATACTGGTTGTACATTATTGTGTCATGTTGCGGAATGTGATTCCTGATGATGTCTGTGATGGATTTATCGACGAAAAATTGATTTATTTTGTGTTTGTGCCTGTGTGTGTGCGCGTGTGTGTGTGTGTGCGCGCGTGTGTGTGTGTGCGCGTGTGTGTGCAAATCAACCACTGAAAAAAATGGTGAACTTCCAAGCGCTTTCGTGATTTCTCATGTTTATGAAGGACCTCTAAAATAATGGAACCAGATCCTTGTTAATGCGAGAAATCACGAAAGCGCTTGGAAGTTCACTATTTGCATATTGTGACATGTAGAGAGAATGGAACGAGACAGAATGACTTCGAGAGTGTATAAATCTGTATTGGAGGGAAGGCGGGGTAGGGGTCGGCCTAGGAAAGGCTGGAGGGAGGGGGTAAAGGAGGTTTTGTGTGCAAGGGGCTTGGACTTCCAGCAAGCATGTGTGAGCGTATTTGATAGGAGTGAATGGAGACAAATGGTTTTTAATACTTGACGTGCTGTTGGAGTGTGAGCAAAGTAACATTTATGAAGGGATTCAGGGAAACCGGCAGGACGGACTTGAGTCCTGGAGATGGGAAGTACAGTGTCTGCACTCTGAAGGAGGGGTGTTAATGTTGCAGTTTTATAACTGTAGTGTAAAGCACCTCTCTGGCAAGACAGTGATGGAGTGAATGATGATGAAAGTTTTTCTTTTCGGGCCACCCTGCCTTGGTGGGAATCGGTCGATGTAATAAATAATTAATATATATAATAATATATATATATATATATATATATATATATATATATATATATTATTTCAGAGAGAGAGATAATGTAATGTGTTTGTTACAGGAGGTTGGAGGTAGAGAGAGCAGGTGAGGTAGTGTCCCTGGAGCCTTACCTGGCCTCACTCCAGCACCGGAAGCCCAGGTGAGTCATCCAGTTTTTCCTCATCCAGTGTTGTTGCAGCTGCCTCTGTAGAGGAGCAGCAGCAGGAGGAGCAGCAGCAGGAGCAGGAGCAGGAGCAGGAAGCAAAGAAAGATGATAAAGGAGTCATCGAAGGAAGAGTGCTTGGGGCTCTCCAGGATGTGCTTTGTCCTGGTCAAAACAGCGTTTTAGGTCACCGCCTCTGTCTTGTGTCTGGCACTCGACAACCAATCTTAGTCGACATCGTAAGATGCGCACGCAACTCCCTCACCAATCATCCTATTTTTTCCACGCCCTTCAGATTTTGATTTTAGATTTTGCCGTCAAAGTAACTAATTTATTGTGCACCTCATATCCATTCTGTGGATGGTGGTAGCTAGTTTATTGTGCACCTCATATCCATCCTGTGGATGGTACTACAAGAGCATACATTACACTAAGTTATTTCCAAATTGTTTCTTCGAAAACTTTTTTCAGAATATGACTTAGTCTATTATGGAACTATTGTAAATTCATTTAGTCAGATATAATATTTTCCCTAATCTATAGTAAATCCATCGCATGAACTTCAGTCTTTTATCCAGTTGTAAATCAGGTGTTTATTTTCTGTAGGCAGGAGACTTGGTAAATGTTTGACAGTTGATGTTATGTATTGTGTCAAATGTTTTTTAGGCCTACTCATTGATAATTTCGTCAAGCGATTGTAAATTCGTTGGGCAACGAGCATTTGCAGGTCTGATAATTGATGCGTTGGCAAGCAGTGATTAGTGTGTCGTGCACCGAGTACGTTACAGTGTATTCACTGTACATCACACAAATACTTCTTGCATTTTCTATAATCGGCCAAGCCGGCAGTTATGGCTGTGCAGTTGCAGGGCCAGTTTAAACGTCAACCAATCAGGGTGAGGGGGGTGGTTTGACTCCGGACGAAATGATGTTATATTTACACCCTTGGTCAAGAGTCAATCTCTCACTTGCTATGACTGATTACACATATGGTATTTATTATATGACTTTATAAGGCTATGGCCCTGAGCAAACTCACTCTACTCTCTCACTTATTAAAATACTTGTTAGTATGGTATCTACCTATATTACTGCTGTATTGCACACTGTAAATATTGTAAATAGTGGTGGTGGGAATATTATTATTACCCTTGGTGTGTACATTTATCTTTCTTGCTCTTTGATCGTTCATTTACAGGTGAGTTATCTTACAGCCAGGTACGACAGACCTATATCGTTCTTGTGGTTGTATTCATCAGGAAGTACTGTAAACACTTGTACATCGAATGAAACGTTAGATAATGACTGTAGAAGTTTAAGATGAATTAAACACTAGACATTGTTGCAGACGTTTGCAAATTAAAAATAATTATTTGTGATCTTTGAAGAAATTTAACACATTTAAGAAGCTCAAGTTTACGGGTCGCTCCAGAACGAAGAGGAAATATATTATTCAACGTTATGTTTTGAAAGTCTTGACGTGGAGTGTTTTGAAAGTCTTGACGTGGAGTGTTTTGAAAGTCTTGGCGTGGAGTGTTTTGAAAGTCTTGACGTGGAGTGTTTTGAAAGTCTTGGCGTGGAGTGTTTTGAAAGTCTTGACGTGGAGTGTTTTGAAAGTCTTGACGTGGAGTGTTTTAAAAGTCTTGACGTGGAGTGTTTTGAAAGTCTTGACGTGGAGTGTTTTGAAAGTCTTGGCGTGGAGTGTTTTGAAAGTCTTGACATGGAGTGTTTTGAAAGTCTTGACTGGAGTGTTTTGAAAGTCTTGACGTGGAGTTTTGAAAGTCTTGACGTGGAGTGTTTTGAAAGTCTTGACGTGGAGTGTTTTGAAAGTCTTGACGTGGAGTGTTTTGAAAGTCTTGGCGTGGAGTGTTTTGAAAGTCTTGACATGGAGTGTTTTGAAAGTCTTGACGTGGAGTGTTTTGAAAGTCTTGACGTGGAGTGTTTTGAAAGTCTTGGCGTGGAGTGTTTTGAAAGTCTTGGCATGGAGTGTTTTGAAAGTCTTGACATGGAGTGTTTTAAAAGTCTTGACGTGGAGTGTTTTGAAAGTCTTGACGTGGAGTGTTTTGAAAGTCTTGACGTGGAGTGTTTTGAAAGTCTTGACGTGGAGTGTTTTGAAAGTCTTGGCATGGAGTGTTTTGAAAGTCTTGACGTGGAGTGTTTTGAAAGTCTTGACGTGGAGTGTTTTGAAAGTCTTGACGTGGAGTGTTTTGAAAGTCTTGGCGTGGAGTGTTTTGAAAGTCTTGGCGTGGAGTGTTTTGAAAGTCTTGGCGTGGGGTGTTTTGAAAGTCTTGGCATGGAGTGTTTTGAAAGTCTTGACGTGGAGTGTTTTGAAAGTCTTGACGTGGAGTGTTTTGAAAGTCTTGACGTGGAGTGTTTTGAAAGTCTTGGCGTGGAGTGTTTTGAAAGTATTGGCATGGAGTGTTTTGAAAGTCTTGGCGTGGAGTGTTTTGAAAGTCTTGCATGGAGTGTTTTGAAAGTCTTGGCATGGAGTGTTTTGAAAGTTTTGGCATGGAGTGTTTTGAAAGTCTTGGCATGGAGTGTTTTGCAGTGTAACGAGCCCTTACCTAAATCATAATTGCTTATTTTTTTTAATAGTCTAATTGTTGTTTGAGGCAGAGGTACGCTGGTGGTGTCCCGTCTACATTGTTATCTGTCACATGGTAAAGCAACATTGTCTAGGTTAACGCTGAGCAATGTGACGTCATTTATATTTACACTAGTGTGATGTCATAATGTGATTCAGAGGAGAACGCAAGTTTGTTAAGTGAGTCACTAGTCGGGTGAGTCACTAGTCAGGTGAGTCACTAGTCAGGTGAGTTAGTGGTCAGGGGAAACAGGGGGACTTTTTACAACCCTTTCCCCCAACATCCCCTTACCCTCCCTTCTCTCCACCCCTTTATCTACCATTCACCCCTTCCTCCCCTTACCCTCCCTTCCACCCACTCCACCCCTTACCATCCACTCCACCCCTTACCCTCCCTTCCACCCACTCCACCCCTTAACTCACTATCCACCCCTGCTCACCCCTTCCCCTCAGCCTGGCCCCCCTGCTGTGTGCTGAGGGGAGGTTCCTCAGATCGCTGAGACGCGTTAGAGAGCAATAGTTTACACATTAATCTTTATTATATAAAATTGGGTACATCAGCAGTATGCTGCTACCCTACTTCTATAACTACTCTGTACTGAGGCTCCTATAACTATTCTATATTAAGACTTCTATAACCACTCTATATTGAGGCTTTTGTAATTATATATTGAGCCTTCTATAACTATTCTATATTGAGGCTAATATAACTATTTTATATTGAGGCTTCTATAACTATTCTATACTGAGGCTTCTATAACTATTTAATGTTGACACATGTAAAATCAACAGAGAATTGTGTTGACTAACCCGCTAGAATACTACTAGATCATCGTTTAACACCAAGGATATATACACTGAGAGGTGCTTGTGTCTCGGTACTTATACACTGAGAATTTAGTTTATTATCTAGTTAAGGGTTTCAATTATTCTTGGCTGGTAATGAATAGGTGGTATGCAGCCTTGATGATCCTCGTGTGGTCGACAGGCTTTAAACCCATTTAACCGACCAAGGTGTGACCACCAGCGGATGCGCTAACAGCTTGCAAAACGCTGCGTGATTTTTTAGAGAACATAAGAAAATGACGGTATTCGCTAGAACTGCGCAAGAAAATGACGGAGACTGCATATGCTGAACTCTATTTGCAGCAGATGTCTGAACTTTCAAACACAATGCCGGAGAGAGAATACGAACTGGTGACTAAGCAAGGTTTTTCACGGTACGTCGCCACGGACGATCCTGGTGAGGGACATAGACGGATATGATCAAAAAACAGTTTCTGATGAATGGGATGAAATGCTCCGGTGGACTCACTCATGGCAGAGGGATTGCGAACAGCACTCTCACCCAGTGAACACAAGCAATGCCAGCCTGTACACAGGTAAGCGAAGCAGTAGATAATTTTCCTCGTGTTTTTTCCACAGCAACAGAAGAGCATGTTGGACTGTGGAAATCATATATAATCACCGACTTCTGATGCAGATCACTTACTAGCTTTTAGAACTTTCCTTCAAGTGCAAAATTGGTTTGGCAACTTTGTCCCCAGTCGACTGAGTGAGAGAAATATAGAGTGAGACTTTGGCCAGTAGACATAATCACACCACCGGCTCCAGATGGTCTCTTACATTTAGTGAGTTACAAGTGAGATAAAGATGCTGTCATCATTGTGAATGTCGAGGAGGTGGAGTATTATGGTGTTCCTCCATGTGTGGTCAGTGTCGTTGTGGTCACTCAGCACTTGAAGATGACAATATTTCACATTTATGGATATCCAGGATGCGTGGGGGTAGCGTAGCGTATATATATATATATATATATATATATATATATATATATATATATATATATATATATATATATATATATATAATACTTGACGTGCTGTTGGAGTGTGAGCAAAGTAACATTTATGAAGGGATTCAGGAAACCGGCAGGCCGGACTTGAGTCCTGGAGATGGGAAGTACAGTGTCTGCACTCTGAAGGAGGGGTGTTAATGTTGCAGTTTTATAACTGTAGTGTAAAGCACCCTCTGGCAAGACAGTGATGGAGTGAATGATGATGAAAGTTTTCTTTTTCGGGTCACCCTGCCTTGGTGGGAATCGGCCGATGTGTTAATAAAAAAAAAAAAATATATATATATATATATATATATATATATATATATATATATATATATATATATATTAAATATATCACAAATATGTCCATATCTTTTAAGGTAGCAACTAACGTGGTACCGTGGGACTTAGTATATTGTGGTGGATACATGTTGCCGTTTAAAAGCATTCTACACTTATGGCCAGTACGTCAGTTCCCTATAACGACTTAGGTTAGGTTAAATAAGATTCGTCAGGAAACAGGACAAGTGTTTCCTGATGCGAGTCTTTGTCATGAGATGACCCACCAGTGGGCGTGGCCGAATGACCGACGGACACTTAACCGACAGACATTTAACCGAAGGACAGTTGGCCGAACGGACATTGCGCCCACAGCCATTTGGCCGAACTAACAATAGACCGAACGGATAATTAGGTTAGGTTAGGTTTGTTATTTTATGGCATTTTTTTTGTTTCTTTATAATATTTGGGGAACATGCTGTGATGAATGCCAGTTCGGCCATATATCCCTTCGGTGAAATGTCCGTCAGCGAAGTGTCCGTCGTCCAAATGTCCGGGAGCTCCAGTGGAGCTTATGGTCATCTGACCGAGGTCTTCCACTAATCATAACGACTTTGTTTCCGGTGTGATGTATGACACACGACTGCTCAAACCTCGACCTCTGACTTCTACAACAACCAAATGCTTTTCATTCATTAACACTCTTAATTTAAGTACTACATTCAAGCAAATAAAGTCAATTTTTTTTCTTTTTTCTTTTTTATTTGTAGAATCTAAATGCAAGTTGAATGGTTGGGTAATATGGTTTAAAAGCTTACAAACTATACGAGGGTCATTAAGGCTGAATGTCCTCTGTTCCCCACCAGCTTGAAAGTAAAGAACCCTGCATACAGTGAGAGACAGTGTGTATATACAGTGAGAGACTGTGTATATACAGTGAGAGACTGTGTATATACAGTGAGAGACTGTGTGTATATACAGTGAGAGACAGTGTGTATATACAGTGAGAGACTGTGTATATACAGTGAGAGACTGTATATATACAGTGAGAGACAGTGTGTATATACAGTGAGAGACTGTACAGTGAGAGACTGTGTATATACAGTGAGCGACAGTGTGTATATACAGTGAGAGACAGTGTGTATATATGCTCCTTATCTCGGCATTATATTCGCTTTCTACGACAGGCGGGACTGAGGAGGTTGGATTGTAACCCACTTCCATAAGAGAAATGGAGAGGATATGTGTGTCGTTATCCACAGCTTGAAGGTATTTACCATACCCTTTACAACCAATTATAGGAAAGAGAACTGATAAGAAGCTTATGAAAGAAAAATATATTTGTATATTGAATGTAAATAGAAGTTTGCAAGAGTTACCTGCCATCAGGAGATAGACAAGACAAACCAGAAATCCTGCCACAGGGCAACATAGGATTCCATTTCCAGGACGGTAATACATGTACCTCCCGGGGTGGTGGGTGTCTACCGCCCTACCAGCAGAGTGCGAAGTGCTTACCAGGATTCCATTTCGCACTCTTATGACAGGAGGATAGTACCTAGCTGGGTAGTTGCTGTCTACCAACCTACTATCTAGCTTTTACAGTAAATGAAAAATGCATGCTGCATGACAAATAGTTATATAAATAAAATGCCATCTTCGGACACCTCGTGAGAATGTCTGACAGAGCCTCACCGTTGTCACCTTTCAGTCGATCTCGCTTTCAATTCACAAGTTTCGACCAAAACCCCAACCAAGTTGTCTATTCAGTGTAGTAGCAGAACGTCAAGTGCATCCATGCACTTTAAGAGACAGCCAGACAAACATCCCTAACTGCAGCACATCGTTGCACTACTAGTGACACTCCTGCATATCGTGATTGTAGATATACTGGAATCGTTAATAAATTGACTATTTAAATCGTGTCAGAGAATTGAGGTTGAAAAATGAGGATAGCCTGAAGAGACAGGCGAGCAAGCAAGCACAATAAAAGGCAGGCGAGCGAGCAAGCAAGCACAATAAAAGGTAGGCGAGCGAGCAAGCACAGTATCACCAAGATAGTGATCAAGGAAGCGTAGAACAAGCACGATATTAACATATTCCTGTGGAGTGTTGAGGCTCGTGATAAGAGCCAGAGGAGGAGCAAGATATGTGTACTGGGCTACAACTAGCGAGGATTTGTGGAAAGTTGGCCGAGGAATGTGAACGAGTTGGTCATGATCAACATGCTAGCTTGAGGCGCTCTAAGTGTGTGCTGCTACTGATGCAATGTATGTGTGTGTGTACTCACCGAGTTTTGTTTGACAAGGGGTCAAGACTTAGCTCCTGGCCCCGCTTCATAGTCTACCTTGATCAACATCTCTGTGCACGTAATGGGTTTTCCTCACCTTCGTATTAAAGTCTAACCCTCATTTATGTTCGTAATTTCCCCATTTCTAAGACTATGGTTTTCTTCTATATCAAATTTCGACTCGGCACCATTACTCAGCCTCGTTTAAAACACACAAGAAAAATGTCTCATTATTTCTTACCTAGACGATGGCATGATTAAAAAAAATACAAAATATCAAAGACTGAGTAAAATATATAACGCATATTTTATCAAAATTGTATTATCAAAAAATAATAAAAAAAAACGCGGGTGTCTCGTGCGTCTGGCAGCGATGTGCAGCTGTTTATGTGATTAATGTCGGGTTACGAAACGGTGCTTGCCAAGCAGCTTAAAATTTAGCGCACATTTTCACTGAGCTAAATAAAAAAACAAATTGTACAAAAAAGCACAGACCCTGTAATATGCAAAATTAGTAATTTTGTAACCAGTCTGCTTGTACACTTTCTACATTATACCAAAAGTGAATATCACTGTATGTCAGGAATGGCGCACACCACATCTAACGGGTCGTTTAAGAAGCAAAGTATTTCGGGTTCATAAAATAAAAAGAAACATTCTGTGGTAAAACAAGTATTTCAAAACACGAAAAAAGGCACACACATACACACTATATATATATATATATATATATATATATATATATATATATATATATATATATATATATACACTCACACACACTCACACACACTCACACTCACACACACACACACACACACACACACACACACACACACACACAGTGTTTTAACTTCCTCCGGAACGCTGTCATATTTTACGACGTCGATTTATAACCCTGAAATACTCGCTTTTTATGAGACAACTAGATTCACACAATGTTTTTCAGGATTTTTCTAACATGTATACAGAATATTGTTTATTGAGTGAAATATATATATTTTTTCCTGCATGCATACACATTATTATATATATATATATATATATATATAGTAATCGCGAACAAGCAATACAAGACTCCATTCAGATATATATGTATATGCGCACAGCCCTTTCTCCACACACACACACACACACACACACGCGCGCGCACCTGGGGGTGAGCATAGGGCCGATCATATTGCCAGAGGCACACACTGAAAAGCCTCTGCAGTGAGTGCTCGCTTCACAAAATCTGAGTAGCCTTCAGGAATCTCAACAGAATCACCTATGGCAATATATACTACATATGTTAGGACTGTCTTGGTGTGTGCAGCACCAGCATGGAACCCTTACCTGGTAAAGCTTGATGAAAATTTGTAAGGAACTAAACCTGATGTTAGAGAATAGAAAAAAACAAGGGAGACATGATAGCGACATACAAAATGTTCAGAGAACTTGATTGGGTGAATAGGGATTTATTGAGAGGCGGGGAACGAGTGCACGAAGGCACAATTGGTAGTTAGACTCATCAGCCTAGGGGAGGTCAGGAAGTGGAATGAGCCTGACGATATAGTAGTCGCAGGCTCCATTTATAGTTTTAAGAAAAGATATGGCGGGGCCCTTCATACTAAGATGGAGTAACGCCACCAAGTGAAAAGTTAAGAGGAGACCCCCTGCCACCACAAATAGGTGAGTGCAAATAAATGAATAAACAAACATACCCACACACACATCTAAACACACTCACAGATAGATGCAAACACACACACACACACACACACACACACACACACACACCTCACTGCATATTTTTAATATATCAATAGCTTATAATATCACACAAGAGAATATTGATAATTAGAGATGTAGCTGCAGTTTTGCCATCCACAGACCCAGTGTTGCCATCCACAGACCCAGTGTTGCCATCCACAGTCCCAGTGTTACCATCCACAGACCCATTGTTGCCATCCACAGACCCAGTGTTGCCAGCCACAGACCCAGTGTTGCCATCCACAGTCCAAGTGTTACCATCCACAGTCCAAGTGTTACCATCCACAGACCCAGTGTTGCCATCCACAGACCCAGTATTACCATCTACAGACCCAGTGTTGCCATCCATATATATATATATATATATATATATATATATATATATATAACTTGTTGCCGAATAGGTAAAATTTGCGTTTTTGGCTTAAATAGCAACGCTCTTCTTGCGGAATAAGGCAAGCGAAAATTTGTGTATGCAGTAATTTCCCATAGATCATTCTGAACCTACCGAAAAAATTATATTTCATTGTGTTTGTTTATTATTAAATTGTAAACTTATCAAAAATATATTTAGTTGTATTAGGCAAAATTAAATTGAGCTTGTTATAATAAAGTTAGGTAAGTTTTATAAGGTTCTTTTGGTACAAAATTATTAATTTTTATATTTATATAAATGAAAAAAATATAAATTTAAACGTATAAGAGAAAATTTTAGAATGGACTTAATTTTAAATGAGTTCTTGCTAATTGACCAGTTTTACCTATTCAGCACACACACACACACACACACACACACACACACACATATATATATATATATATATATATATATATATATATATATATATATATATATATATATATATATATATATATATATATATATATGAGAGGTTTTTACAAAGTAGAAGTGATGCAAGGAGGGAAGAGTATATGGAGAGAAAAGAGAGGTTAAGAGAGTGGTGAAGCAATGTAAAAGAGAGCAAATGAGAGAGTAGGTGAGATGTTATCAACAAATTTTGTTGAAAATAAGAAAAAGTTTTGGAGTGAGATTAATAAGTTTAGGAAGCCTAGAGAACAAATGGATTTGACATTTAAAAATAGGAGAGGAGAGTTATTAAATGGAGAGTTAGAGGTATCGGGAAGATGGAGGGAATATTTTGAGGAGTTGTTAAATGTTGATGAAGACAGGGAAGCTGTGATTTCGTGTATAGGGCAAGGAGGAATAACATCTTGTAGGAGTGTGGAAGAGCCAGTTGTGAGTGTGGGGGAGTTCCGTGAGGCAGTGGGTAGAATGAAAGGGGGTAAGGCAGCTGGGATTGATGGGATAAAGATAGAAATGTTAAAAGCAGGTGGGGATATAGTTTTGGAGTAGTTGGTGCTATTATTTAATAAATGTATGGAAGAGGGTAAGGTACCTAGGGATTGGCAGAAAGCGTGTATTGTTCCTTTGTATAAAGGCAAAGGGGACAAAAGAGAGTGCAAAAAATATAGGGGAATAAGTCTGTTGAGTGTACCTGGTAAAGTGTATGGTAGAGTTATTATTGAAAGAATTAAGAGTAAGACAGAAAGCAGGATAGCAGATGAACAAAGTGGCTTTAGGAAATGTAGGGGGGGTGTAGACCAAGTGTTTACAGTGAAACATATAGGTGAACAGTATTTGGATAAGGTAAAGAGGTTTTTCTGGCATTTATGGATTTGGAAAAGGCGTATGATAGGGTGGATAGGGAGGCAATGTGGCAGATGTTGCAGGTGTATGGAATAGGAGGTAGGTTACTGAAAGCAGTGAAGAGTTTTTATGAGGATAGTGAGGCTCAGGTTAGAGTGTGTAGGAGGGAAGGGGACTATTTCCCAGTAAAAGTGGGCCTTAGACAAGGATGTGGGATGTCACCGTGGTTGTTCAATATATTTATAGATGGGGTTGTAAGAGAAGTGAATGCGAGGGTCTTGGCAAGAGGTGTGGGGTTAAAAGATAAAGAATCAAATACAAAGTGGGAGTTGTCACAGTTGCTTTTTGCTGATGACACTGCTTTGGGGAGATTCTGAAGAGAAGTTCCAGAGGTTGGTGGATGAATTTGGTAGGGTGTGTAAAAGAAGAAAATTGAAGGTGAATATAGGAAAGAGTAAGGTGATGAGGATAACAAAAAGATTAGGTGACGAAAGATTGGATATCAGATTGGAGGGAGAGAGTATGGAGGAGGTGAATGTATTCAGATATTTGGGAGTGGACATGTCAGCAGATGGGTCTATGAAGGATGAGGTGAATCATAGAATTGATGAGGGGAAAAGGGTGAGTGGAGCACTTCGGAGTCTATGAAGACAAAGAACTTTGTCCATGGAAGTAAAGAGGGGAATGTATGAGAGTATAGTTATACCAACACTCTTATATGGGTGTGAAGCATGGGTGATGAATGTTGCAACGAGGAGAAGGCTGGAGGCAGTGGAGATGTCATGTCTGAGGTCAATGTGTAGTGTGAATATAATGCCGAGAATTCGGAGTTTGGAAATTAGGAGGAGGTGCGGGATTACCAAAACTATTATCCAGAGAGCTGAGGAGGGGTTGTTGAGGTGGTTCGGACATGTAGAGAGAATGGAACGAGACAGAATGACTTAGTGTATAAATCTGTAGTGGAGGGAAGGCGGGGTAGGGGTCGGCCTAAGAAAGGCTGGAGGGAGGGGGTAAAAGAGGTTTTGTGTGCGAGGGGTTGGACTTCCAGCAAGCATGTGTGAGCGTATTTGATAGGAGTGAATGGAGACAAATGGTTTTTAATACTTGCCGTGCTGTTGGAGTGTGAGCAAAGTAACATTTATGAAGGGATTCAGGGAAACCGGCAGGCCGAACTTGAGTCCTGGAGATGGAAAGTACAGTGTCTGCACTCTGAAGGAGGGGTGTTAATGTTGCAGTTTTATAACTATAGTGTAAAGCACCTCTCTGGCAAGACAGTGATGGAGTGAATGATGATGAAAGTTTTTCTTTTTCGGGCCACCCTGCCTTGGTGGGAATCGGCCGATGTGATTATAATTATATATATATATATATATATATATATATATATATATATATATATATATATATATAAACACTGATCTCTGGCCGACGGAGACTCGAACCTACGAACCTCATGACAAGGTACGCAGTGCTTACCGACCGTACCACACTGGTCCAATACCTTGGCATCCAGCTTTCGCTAGACGTTATTCCAAGGCAGCCAGCTTTCTAGCGAAAGCTGGATGCCAAGGTATTGGACCAGTGTGGTACGGTCGGTAAAGCACTGCGTACCTTGTCATGAGGTTCGTAGGTTCGAGTCTCCGTCGGCCATAGATCAGTGTTTGTGAATATTTCGCCTGCTCTTGCGAATTCCTAGCATTGTAAAAATCTCTAGTTGTGTCGATGCATGCAGGGGATGAGATGAAAAGCTGTAAGCCTTCCTGCCTGAAAGCTGGCTGCCTTGGAATAACGTCTAGCGAAAGCTGGAGCCAAGGTATTGGACCAGTGTGGTACGGTCGGTAAAGCACTGCGTACCTTGTCATGAGGTTCGTAGGTTCGAGTCTCCGTCGGCCAGAGATCAGTGTTTGGGAATATTTCGCCTGCTCTTGCGAATTCCTAGCATATATATATATATAAAGCAGTGGAGAAATGTGAAAGGGTATGATGGTTAGGCTAGTAAGGTAGAAAGTATTGTGATGGTTAAAGCGGAGAGTCGACTATAGTAATGTTGGTGTAGCAGTGTCTTGCCCCTGACCCTTCCCTCCTCCCCCTCCATCCCTTCCTCCCACTCTACCCCTTCCTCCCACTACCCCTTCCACCTTGGTGGCTGACACCACAATTACTAGACTGGAACTCTCCTCCTCTCCCCACCCCCACCACAACTTCAACCATTGCTACTACCACAGCTACTCCCCTAAGACTACTACCACAACTACTACACTAAGACCACCATCGCAACTACTTCCCTTAGGCTACCACAGCTGCTCCCCTAAGACCACCACCACCACAACTACTCCTCTAAGACCACCTGTACAACTACGACCATTGTTACTCCCCCAACTAATACCACCACAACTACTACCACCGTTATTCCCTCACCTACCACCACACCCACTCCCTCAACTACTACCACCATAACCACTCATCCATTTAAGACCACAACTACCCCACCCCACACATTCACTCCCCCACCCCCTAACATCCACCGCCCCTTCCCAACAGTCACCCCACAACCTCCCTTTTTTTATTCACCCTTCTTTCACCCACCCTTCTTTCTTCCATTTCCTTCCACCCTTCTTTCTTTGACCCCCTTCCTGTTTACCCCCTCCTTCCTCCCTCCCCTCCTCCCCCTCCTGGATTACAAATAGACACAGCAAGAAATACAAAGGGGGAGTGGGAAGGGGAAAGGAATGGGTAGGGGTAAAATCCAGGGGAGAGGGAGGGGGAGGGACCCCCACCACCTAACCCAACCTGTTTGCTTCTCTGTCAAGAATAAAAAGATTCCTTCATGGGTCCCAAAAAAAAAATTATCTTCGGTCCCAATTTTTTTTGTATCTTCGGTTCCAAAAACTTTTTTTTTTATCTTCGGTCCCAAAACTTTTTTTTATCTTCGGTCCCCCCGAAAAAATTTTTAATCCTCTTTCCAAAAAACTTTTTATCTCGGTTCCAAAAAAAAAATTATCTTCGATCCTAAAAACTTTTTTTAATCTTCGGTAAAAAAAAAAACTTTTTAATCTTCGGTAAAAAAAAAAAACTTTTTTTTTATCTTGGGTTCCAATTTTTTTCTTATTTTTAGTCCCCTAAAATTTGTGGTTCCAGACTTCAAATTTTTGGCTCCAAAATTAAATTTTGTGATTTTAAAATTTGAAATTTTTGGTCCCCAATTTCAGGTCTGGATTATTTAATTGTGGGTTCAAAAATGATAATTGTGGGTTCAACAATTCTAATTGTAGTTTCAAAAGATGGCAATCTATGGTTCCCAACCCCTGCCTGCGGTTCCAGAACCCTGCTTGTGTTCACAGACCCTGCCTGCGGTTCCAGAACCCTGCTTGGGTTCACAGCCCCTACCTTCGGTTCCAGAACCCTGCTTGTATTCTCAACCCCTGCCTGTAGTTCCAGAACCCTGCTTGTGTTCTCAGCTCCTGCCCATGGTTCCAGAACCCTGCTTGTGTTCTCAGCCCCTGCCTGCGGTTCCAGAACCCTGTTTGTGTTCTCAGCCCCTGCCTGCGGTTCCAGAACCCTGCTTGTATTCTCAACCACTGCCTGTGGTTCCAGAACCCTACTTGTGTTCTCAGCCCCTGCCTGTGGTTCCAGAACCCTGCTTGTGTTCTCAGCCCCTGCTTGTGGTTCTAGAACCCTGCTTGTGTTCTCAGCCCCTGCCTGCGGTTCCAGAACCCTGCTTCTGTTCTCAGCCCCTGCCTGCGGTTCTAGAACCCTGCTTGTGTTCTCAGCCCCTGCCTGCGGTTCCAGAACCCTGGTTGTGTTTTCAGCCCCTGCCTGCGGTTACAGAACCCTACTTGTGTTCTCAGCCCCTGCCTGCGGTTCAAGAACCCTGTTTCTGTTCTCAACCCCTGCTTGTGGTTCGAGAACCCTACTTTTGTTCTCAACCCCTTCCTGTGGTTCCAGAACCCAGCTTGTGTTCTCAGCCCCTGCCTGCGGTTCTAGAACCCTACTTGTGTTCTCAGCCCCTGCCTGTGGTTCCAGAACCCTGCTTGTGTTCTCAGCCCCTGCCTGTGGTTCTAGAACCCTGCTTGTGTTCTCAGCCCCTGCCTGCGGTTCCAGAACCCTGCTTGTGTTCTCAGCCCCTGCCTGCTGTTCTAGAACCCTGCTTGTGTTCTCAGCCCCTGCCTGCGGTTCCAGAACCCTGGTTGTGTTTTCAGCCCCTGCCTGCGGTTACAGAACCCTACTTGTGTTCTCAGCCCCTGCCTGCGGTTCAAGAACCCTGTTTCTGTTCTCAACCCCTGCTTGTGGTTCCAGAACCCTACTTTTGTTCTCAACCCCTTCCTGTGGTTCCAGAACCCGGCTTTTGTTTTCAGCCCCTGCCTGTGGTTCTAGAACCCTGCTTGTGTTGTCAGCCCCTGCCTGCGGTTCTAGAACCCTGCTTCTGTTCTCAGCCTCTGCCTGTGGTTCCAGAACCCTGCTTTTCTTCACAGCCCCTGCTTGTGGTTCCAGAACCCAGCTTGTGTTCTCAGCCCCTGCTTGCGGTTGCAGAACCCTACTTGTGTTCTCAGCCCTTGCCTGCGGTTCCAGAACTCTTCTGTTCTCAACCCCTGCCTGCGGTTCCAGAATCCTGCTTCTGTTTTCAACCCCTGCATGCGGTTCCAGAACCCTGCTTGTGTTCTCCACCCCTGCCTGTGGATCCAGAACTCTGCTTTTGTTCTCAACCCCTGCTTGTTCCAGAACCCCTGTCTGCGGTTCCGGAACCCCTGCCTTCTGTTCTAGAACACCTGCCTGCGATTCTAGAACATCTGCCTGCAGTTTCAGAACCCCTCCCTGCTGTTCCATAATTCCCTTCTTGTGGGTTCAGAACCCCTGCCTGCTGTTCCAGAACCCCTGCCTACAGTTCCAGAACTTTCTGCCTGCGGTTCCAGAATCCCCTGCCTAGGACTTTATTAACGTCCTTCCGACCTGTCGCTTGCGGTCCCTTAAACCCTACCTGGCCTGTAGTCCCCGGCAGAGCCCTGGCGCGCACCGCCACGCTCCCGCCTGCGGTCAGATAACTCCCGCCTGCGGCTCCCCCTGACTCCCAGCTGCGGTCATCCAGCCACGAGCAACAAGTTCCCGCGCGCCCCGTCCGCCAACGGATGTGACGTCACTTCGCGGGAAATCATATTTTGGCGGGAATTCCTGTAGGTGTCATACAAGGGATTGGGGGGAGGGGGAAGGATGCAGAGTTACCAACCGCAATCATTCATTATGTCTCTCGATATTCGACCAGAAAAATCATTCTTGTGGCAGCGAATGCGGCGCACGTAAGCCGCGGCGGCAAGTGCGCCAGAAGCACGTGAGTGAGGAGGAGCACGAGAGTAGAGCACGACACGTGTCTGGTGGTAGATGACAGTGCGGTAATGTGTGTGGCAACTGCTCTCGCACAAAGGTACACCACCGACCACCAACATAAGTAGCAACAACAACAACAGCAGCAACAACAACAACAGCAGGAACAACAGCAGCAACAACAACAACAGCAGGAACAACAACAGCAACATAAGTAGCAACAACAACAACAACAGCAGTAGCAACAACAACAACAGCAATAACTGCAACATCAACAAAACAGTCAACGTTCCGGATGGAACCAGTCGCTCAACACTTTTTTCCCTTTTTTTCAGCTAGTTCAGTGGACAAGAGAGGGATTTGCGCCCTAAGGCTGACTGTATGCGGATTACCTCTTATATGACCATGGCACTTCCTTGAGCTGCGCTTATCACCGGATATTTCAATGCTTCTCCTGTGTTTTTCTTTTCCATTCTTAACTTTTATTTGTGTTATTTTTCCTTTCTGTTTTTCATTCTTAACTTTTATTTGTGTTATTTTTCCTTTCTGTTTTTCTTTCTCTTTTATTTATATTCGTGTCTTCGTCTGTATGGATTTTTTCCTTATTCTATGGTTTCTGTGAAAACATGCAATTGTATTAAGTTGTATAACTTGCACGAACTGTATCACTGTAGAGAAAAAGAGGGTTTTACCCCTCCATGGAAGATGTGTTCATTTAATATCACATTCCTGCAAGCCCCTCCCAAGTAGCTCATCTCTAGTAATACCTTCCTTAAATCACTTGCAAAGGCATCTTCTCAAAAAGAAATTTCTCCTCTAAATATAAATAATAATTTATCACAAATTATATACAATGATGGATCTAAGCAGAGGTCTACTGGCTTCATCTGCTCTTGTTGCAACCTCCCTATGTTGAGTTAGACATAAGAATTAACTGCAAACAGAATTATTTGTCATCCTAATGGCTCTAAAGTTAACTTATGGTCAGAACTTGACTCATTGATTATTTACTGATTCTATGTCATCACTGAAAGCTCTTGGCTCACATGATGACTCTAACATGTTCATTGGGAAAGCCAGATACACACTCAAAGAAAGGGGAATTAATGTAAATTCTTATGAACTCCATCACACACATAGAATTGTTCCTTGATAAAGTTGATAAGTTAACAAAGGGAAGTACCCTGGAGAAAATGTAGAATATAACTTGGGTATATATGTCTAGCATTAAGAATAACATTAGGAGAGACGTAAGTAATGAAAGTGAATATTATAAAAATGCTGTTAGAAGTCGTAGATGATAACATGAATGTAGATAAGCATGTTCGAGGAGGAGCAACTTGCAACGTAAACAGAGTGATGTGGTAGTGGCCAGGCTTAGGCTTGGTTACAAGTACCTCTGGCAGTTTGTCAGACACAGATGATGAGTAAACTAAATGGAAAGTATGTGGTCTGCCTTATGGTCACTTTCTTCAATATTATATGCTTCGGCGTTCACTTATTGATGAATAGAGAGAGAGAGTATAATCAATGTGATATGCCAAGGTATCTTATCAATGAAAATAAGATAGACATATTAAGCAAATATCCTAAATTTGCTTGCAAAATATACATGAAAACTGTAGATATAAATCCAGATGTACTCCTGTTAGCCCTTTTTGGGGCCTAGTTCCTAGACTTTTCGTGAGTCCATATGTTCTTGCGCTCCCGTCCACAGGGTGGATATAGGGTGTGCAACAAGCAAGTTGCTTCGGTGGCAAAATCTATAAAAAAAATTCCTAGGTATAAACGAGGCTATCTCCACATGGTTACCCATCCAGTTACTGGCCTTAACCTGACTGACTGAGCGAGAACCCACATAATACAGAGTTAGAAAAACTTGACCGCAGTAAAATGAGTGTCTTATGATAAACTTAAAATTACATTAAATTTGTCACTGTTACTCTGAGAGATGTGTATTTGTGTATATACGCTGAAAGTTTACTGTATCCTATTTGAATCCGTTTCAGTGATCGATGTATCCTTGACCGTTGGTTTACAGCTTACATGCAGCCTTAATGGCACTCTTGTGGGTTTAAAACCCAATAAACCAACCAACTAATATGTAATTTACAAGCGTTTATAAATAAAACTCGCTGGATTTTCTATTTCGTTGAGTAAAAGTATGTGGCTTGCCACCCTCGGCAGAAGCCTCACACCCTCACTGTTTCTAACAAATTACTTTCGTAAAGAGAAATAAGTTATGCCACTATTCAGTCACTGATTTGTTACACCTTTCTCCGATCGCTGAGATACACAGTGTCTCTTTATTCTGCTTTATTCGTTCCACTTTTATTATGCTACTTCCTATTGTATTTTCTTGAACGCCATTAAAGAGTCTGTCTTCTCCCTCTTTGTTACGTCCCAACAATCTTTATAATAGTCTTGTACATTCCCGTGGTCTGTGTTATGTTTGTTCTCCTTATGTCTGTGAATTCCTTCCCTCGGCTTGGGAAGTCCCTGTGATCGTAGGCTGTCCAGGTCTTGCTTCTCTTCTTTGGAACTCACTTTTTCTTGATCATTTTCAGTCACTCAGATGCACCAGCACCAGCATCGCTCTCTGCATGAGAGCGATAAGTTTCTGTTATTTTACAAAAAGTATGAACCAGGAATGATTGGTATACAGACAACTAGAATTGTTCACTGTAGAATTACAAACACATGTACAATGGTATCATGGCCGCCTCTTCATCTTTCAGAGGTCTCAGGCGCTGAAAGTCTTATGCAAGAAATTCACGTCTTTTTTTTTTGTTCATGAATACCCTTGCCATTATACAACATTGACTGTGTCGTATTTTCAGTAATCAACAAGAAAAAAAGTAATATTTTGCTGGACTCTTTGTTGCTCTATGCACTTCATTTCGTCACAAGCGGTTGCCATTTTCGACTAATTTCTGGTACTAGCTCAACACTTCGAAGATTTATGGCAGCGAGGTTGTCATGTGCTAATGACCAAGAAGCGTTGTTTTGAATCAAACTACAGTTAGGCCTCTGACCATCATCCCTTCATCACTGTCGACTGTGGGAAGCTGTACTGATGTACGCGTTGGTCACGTTGGTCACTCACATGGTCGTCTTACGGAGACTTCAAGTCACGCCGGCAGTCCGACATACTATTATGAAAGATTGTCCCTTTCATCCACGCATCCAACCGCCTTCATCTTCGACCTGTCCTTCCGTGCTCTGACATGCTTGCTGTCTTGTTCTGTCTCCCCACCTCTCTGAGAGTTATACTTTTAATGTAGATTCACTCTTTAACATTGTAAACTGAAATTCAGGTACGGCACAAACTATGACTTCCAACTTTTGTTCTTGTACCCACCATCTCCTTGCTCCTTCCAGACACATAAGAACATAAGAACATAAGAAAGAAGGAACACTGCAGCAGGCCTACTGGCCCATGCGAGGCAGGTCCAAATCTCCAACGGCTTAAGCCAATGCCCCTACCCAGCCAGGTCAGGTTACATTCACTTAAGGAAGGAGCACTGCATCTGACCTAGTAGCACAAGCTAGTCAGGACCAATTCACACCCAACCGCACCCACTCATATAATTGTCCAGCCGACCACCTGGTCAGGTCACTTCCACTTAAGGAATTAGTACAGGTCAGGTTACATTCACTTAAGGAAGGAGCACTGCATCTGACCTACTACAAGCTAGTCAGATCCAAACTCACACCCATCCACACCCACCCATGTATTTATCTAACCTATTTTTAAAACTACACAACGTCTTAGCATCTATGACGGTACTCGGGAGTTTGTTCCATTCATCCACAACTCTATTACCAAACCAGTGCTTTCCTATATCCTTCCTGAATCTGAACTTTTCCAACTTGAAACCATTGCTGCGAGTCCTGTCTTGGTTGGATATTTTCAGCACGCTATTTACATCCCCTTTGTTTATTCCTGTTTTCCATTTGTACACCTCAATCATATCCCCCCTAATTCTACGCCTTTCTAGAGAGTGCAGATTCAGGGCCCTCAGTCTATCCTCATAGGGAAGATTTCTGATACAAGGGATCAACTTTGTCATCCTCCTTTGTACGTTTTCCAGTGCATTTATATCCATTCTGTAATACGGTGACCAGAACTGTGCAGCATAATCTAAATGAGGCCTAACCAAAGATATATAGAGTTGAAGAACAACCTGAGGACTTCTATTATTTATACTTCTTGATATGAAGCCAAGGATTCTGTTAGCTTTATTGCGAACACTTATGCACTGTTGTCTAGGCTTCAGATTACTACTAACCAGAACTCCTAAATCCTTCTCGCAATTACAAGTAATAAGATCTGTATTATTCAGCTTATATGTGGCTTGGTTATTGTCCTGCCCAACATTTAGAACTTTGCATTTGTTTACATTAAACTGCATCTGCCACTTCTCCGACCACTGCATCAGTCTATTCAAATCATCCTGGAGTGCTCTAATGTCCTCATTTGAATGAATTGGACGGCCAATTTTGGTGTCATCAGCAAATTTACTTATGCTACTATTTATTCCCTCATCTATGTCGTTTATGTAAATTGTAAACAACAGGGGGCCCAAAACTGACCCCTGTGGAACACCGCTTGAGACGCGCCCCCATTCTGATTTCTCTCCATTTATGCAAACTCTCTGCCGCCTATTAGTCAACCATGCCTCTACCCAGGAAAAATTTCTCCTCCTATTCCGTGTGCCTTAAGTTTCCTCAGTAGCCTCTGATGTGGAACTTTATCGAAAGCCTTACTGAAGTCCATATACACAATATCATATTCATTACCATGATCTACCTCCTCAAACACCTTAGTGAAAAAAGTTAGTAAATTCGTGAGACATGAACGCCCCTTTGTAAAACCGTGTTGAGATTCATTAATCAATTTATGCTTTTCAAGATGGCTACGAATTGCCTCGGCAATTATTGATTCCATAAATTTACCAACTATGGAGGTAAGGCTTATTGGTCTATAGTTCGAAGCTAAGGACCTGTCACCTGCCTTGTAAATAGGTATTACATTTGCCCTTTTCCACTTGTCTGGCACTATGCCAGTTTGTAGTGATATATTGAAAAGATTTGCCAAAGGTTTGCTAAGTTCCTCTTTACATTCCTTTAAAACTCTTGCAAACAGTTCATCAGGGCCTGGGGATTTGTTAGGTTTTAATTTCTCTATTTGTCTGTTATCTTCCAGATCTACATAATTTATTATTTCTGGAATTCTGCTAGTATCTTCCTGAGTAAAAACTGAGAGGAAGTAAGTATTGAAAATTTCACACATATCCTTATCACTGTCCGTGATCTGTCCTGAGTTACTCTTAAGTGGGCCTATCTTGTCCCTAATCTTACTTCTGTATACCTGAAAGAACCCTTTTGGGTTAGTCTTCGAATCCCTTGCGACCTTAGCCTCATAATCCCTTTTTGCTTTTCTTATTCCTTTTTTTATTTCTCTCTTTAATTGATAATATTGATTTCTTATCTGTCCATCCCCTCTTTTGATACGCCTATATATGCCTCTCTTTTGACCAATGAGATGTTTTAATCTATTGTTCATCCATTTAGGATCATTTTTGTTAGATCTAATTTCCCTACTTGGAACAAAAGTTGTCTGGGCAGCTAGAACTATGCTCTGAAAAACGTCATATTGGCAACCAAAACCACCTACCTGACCCATAGTCAGGTCATCCCAATTAGCCCACCTAGGTAATTTCTCAGCCCCATGAAGTCGGCTACACGAAAGTCTGGAACTGAGACTTGATTGCAGTTACCTGGGTAATTCCATGATATATTAAAACTAAGTGATTTGTGATCGCTTTCCCCAAGCTCTTCATTAACCTCAAGATTATTAATTAGTGATTCTTTGTTAGCAAGAACCAAATCAAGCAAGTTGCTACCTCTAGTTGGTTCTGTCACAAACTGTTTTAAAAACAATCCTGAACCGTATCAAGAAAGTCACTAGACTCAAGATTACCTGTCACATTGTTCCAATCAATGTGTCTAAAGTTAAAATCTCCCATTAACACAACATTTTCATATCTAGACGCCTTATGAATTTCGTCCCATAGCAGCTTACTGCGCTCCCTATCCAGGCTTGGGGGCCTGTAAATCACACCCAAAATTAATTTTTCACGACCCTCGAGAAACTGTAGCCAAACAGATTCTGTATCCGTTGTTTCTAATCTTATATCTTGTCTAACACAACAATTTAAATTATCTCTGACATACATCGCCACTCCTCCACCCTTCCTGTTGACCCTATCAGTGTGGAATAGTTTGTAACCCTGAATGTTGCACTCGGAAGGCATTTCTCTATCTTTCAGGTTGAACCAGGTCTCTGTTATAGCAATAATATCTATATTACCTGCACTTGCAAGTAATCTTAGCTCATCTATCTTATTTCTTAGACTCCTACTATTTGTATAGTAAACCTCAAGGGAGCTAGTCACTCGTTGCCCTCTACTATCTCTCTTTGTTTGTTGATCAATTGTTTTGCATTTACAAACAACTTTATTTTGAATCTTATCTTTTAAACATAACCCTGGGGTATCCTGGTAATATCTGCTGTTTCCAGGCCTAATACCACAGCCTGATTGTTTCCCACAAACACCCATACCTCTATAATCTATCAGTTTAAAGTCCTAGACAAGTCTCCAATGACCCCTTCAATCGAATTGGCTAATGCAACCACTCCATCCCCAGAGAGTGAACCCCATCCCTTGCATACATATCACGTTTGCCATAGAATTTGTCCCAGTTATCAATGAATGGAATTGCAAGTTCCTTGCAGTACCTGTCTAGCCAGCAATTTATACCAATTGCCCTAGACATCCATTCATTGCCCACTCCCTTTCTAGGCAAAATGCTACATATGATTGGGATACCTCCCTTAGACCTAACGACTTCTATGGCTGACCTATACTTATCTAGTAGCTCCTGTCTTCTGCCCTTCCCAATGTCATTACCACCAGCACTAAGACAGATAATAGGCTTGTTCCCATTACCTGACATAATATTATCCAACCTACTGACTATGTCACCAACACCAGCTCCTGGGAGGCACACCCTCTGTCTGACCTTCCTGTCTCTGTTACAAAGGCACGGTCCATATATCTTACCTGAGAGTCTTCCACAATCAGAATATTCTTACCTTGATTAGCAGGTGAGTCAGTGGTACCTTTAACCTCACTGACCACTGAAGTACACTCGTCCTGGAGAACAGAGAATCGATTTCCTACCTTCACATCTTCTCTATTAACCTTCTTTATCTTCCTTCTTCCTGAATTGTGAACCACTTGCCACTTAAAGCGGCTGCCACTTTCACTGTTGGTAACCATTTCCTCCTTACCAGCTCCAACCATCTCACACTCACTCCCACACCCATCTAGGCGAAGCTTCAGCCTCCTATTTTCCTCCTGAAGAAGTAGAACCTCCTTCTTCAACACTTCAACCTGAGATTCTAAAACACTGCAGTGAGCCATGTGCTCGGTATCACCCCACGCTAATTCCCAGACAGCTTAGGACAGGTATGACCACACGTGACCACTGACCTCAGCGTACTGATGATAACTCAGCTGTACTTCATGTCTGTTGAGGTTGTATGTGCAAGTCTTCAGCAGGCGTATAGAAAATATGCTTAAAAAACAAGGAACGTTCATCTCTACCTAATTCTTTGAATTCCTAGCTAATTCCTAGCTAATTCCTAGCTAATTCATTTAGTGTCCAAACTATATAACAAGCGATATATATATATATATATATATATATATATATATATATATATATATATATATGTGTGTGTGTGTATGATATACATAAATAGTTAAGTGTATGGTTTCTGATGGTAATTCAAGGTTAGGAACACCGGAATGTGAGGGCATTCAGGAATCATTTCATTGCACTCCACTAACACTCTTCAAGGAACGGGCCAAGTTCTTGATCTAAGGAATTACAGCTGCCATCCCCTCCCTTGGATTAAACCTGTTTGCCTCCCAAATCCTCAGCCACAAGCATTAACCCCAGGGGTGTTTTGACATTGCTCGCACGGGAAATGTTAAGTCAATTGACAACCACTTCGAGTCTACATATTAACTGACCTTGTTCCAGTTTATATATGGCAGTTGTTTGTCTTTGGCATCCTTGAGGGAGTTTTTGCGAGTAATAATGTACTGTGTAAGAGTCTTGATGAACGCTCAGAAGAAACCCCGTCCGGGGTTTCTTCTGAGAACCTTTGTGGTTTTTCAAGCGAGGCACTCGCACTGCGTTGCGTTCTTTCAAGGATTCCCAGTGAATTACTCTCAATTTATTGTCTTGTTTATCCCAATATTTCAATAAACCTTTTAAGTTCCTTGTAGGGCGTCGAGTATGTTAAGTTCTTGCACAGCTTCCAAGAAGCTGGGGAATCTGTGCTCTATCCAAGACATTCAACGACCTGATGATGTTTTTAACGACTTCTACATCCTTCAGTGAGCTGATGATGTTTTTAACGACTTCTAGATCCTTCAGTGAGCTGATGTTTTTAACGAGTTGTTTCTGGGACCTTCAACGAACCGATGAAATTTAACGAATTCCTTTTAGGTCCTTCAACGAGTCGACAAAGTTTGAAGAGTTCCTTCCAGGAGCTCCATTAAGTGGATGAGAATGTGTTGTGGTCCAGGACCACCAGCGAACAAGGCCCGTTAGGTTAAATTGCCCATTTCCAGCAGTGGCGGCAGCGGTTTGTGTGTGTGTGTGTGTGTGTGTGTGTGTGTACTCACCTAATTGTGGTTGCAGGGGTCGAGTCTCAGCTCCTGGCCCCGCCTCTTCGCTGTCCGCTACTGGGTCTCTGCTCTCCCTGCTCCATGAGCTCTATCATACCTCGTCTTAAAACTATGTATGGTTCCTGCCTCCACTATATCTTTCTCTAGACTATTCCACTTCCTGACTACTCTGTGGCTGAAGAGTGTGTGTGTGTGTGTGTGTGTGTGTGTGTGTGTGTGTGTGTGTGTGTGTGTGTGTGTGTGTGTGTGACTAAATTCTCTGACTAGCAACTATAGACTAAATTCTCTGAGTAGCAACTGTAGACCAGTCTCGCTGACTAGCATATTGTCTTAGGTGCTAGAAAAAGATAATGAGCACGTTCTAGAAAATAAATAAATGAGAGATAATCTAGACGAGTTTAGAAAGTTAATATCTTATCTCAGGAATCTCCTGTAGGTCTCTTATGGAGTGAGAAATATAACAGGAAGGAGGAGGAGGAGGTTAAGTAGGCTCTCCTCTACTGGTTGAGTAGACTATATCTTGCTCTAATGGCTGAGTAGACTGTATCTTCCTCCTGGTTGAGTAGACTATATCTTCCTTTACTGGCTGAGTAAACTGGATCTTTCTCTTCTGGTTAAGTAGACTATCTTTTTCTACCTGTTGAGTAGATTGTATCTTTCTCTACTGGTTTAGTAGATTATCTTCCTCTTCTGGTTGGGTAGACTGAATCTTCCTCTACTGGTTGGGTAGACTGTATCTTCCTCGACTGTAAGAAAGTATTTGACCAAACATACCAACGAGTGCCTAAATAAGACACAATATGCGGTTTATGGCATGTTATTGAGCAGACATGTAGTCCACCGTACTTTGTCTTGTTTACAAGGAAGTTTTGGTGAATAGAACGGTAAGGGTGGCGAGTGACGGTCCTCAAGCATCAGTGCTTGCACCTATCCTGTTTCTGATCCAAGGGAGGGTCTTGTTAGAAGGGTTTGAATCCTTTCTGTCACTGCTGGCGGAGACTGTCCATCAAATTGATGGAGAGTCACTGTGAAGACTTGAACAGGCTGCGAACACGTTCAAGAAAGTGGCTACTTGACTTAAATCCTGAGAAATAGGAAATAGTCTCTGCAGTTGAACTGCAAGAATAATCATTGCACCAAACGTATCACCAGAATGACGTATAAATACAATAACTTCAGCCAGCTTAAGAATTGATTTCCGAAACAAATATGCATTCAAGACATTAAACACAACGTACGTTATATCCATGTGTGACAAATGGTTTTGAATGGTGCTTAAGTGTCTTAATCTGCAACGTTATATCCATCTTGGAGTATGCGGCGCCAGTATGGAACCCGCACATCAAGCATATGAAGAAATTATGAAAAATCCGAGGGTAACTCGAGGGAACTCAGAGTAACAACATGGGAAGGAAAGAGGACCAGGATTGACGTGAGATAGGGACAGGCTGGGATGTAAAGAGAGGCAGCCAGGTTAGAGTGGATAGGGACAGGCTGGGATGGGAAGAGAGGCAGTCTGATAATATACATGGCAGTTACGAGGATCCATGGAGACGTTAGGAAGTACAAAGGAAAGATGGAAAAGGTGGAAGTGGAGATGGGTCAGAAAGAAAGGGGCAACTAAGATTAGACTGAAATGAGGGAAGGGGGAGACTAAATAATGGAAAAGGGGACTAAATGAAAATGCAATTGAAAGAAGGAATGAGGGGGTGTTTAAAGGGAGAGGGAAAGAGAGAAGGGGAGAGGGAAAACAGTCCAGGGCCACCGTCAAGGGTGAACAAGTGTTCATAGGGAGAAATGGGGAGGGAAATGGATGAAGGGGGAAGGGGAGATTGAGAAATGGAGGTCGATAGTTAAACTTCCACAATTCATTCCTCCCCCTTTCCCCCCTTCCCCTCCTCTCCCGTTCCCTTACTCTCCTCCCATTTTACTTCACATACTGGTGTACCAGTACAGGTAAATTTAACACACTGGTGTACCAGTTTGGTGAACCTGTACACGCAAGGATTTGAGTTGAATGAATATATATATATATATATATATATATATATATATATATATATATATATATATATATATATATATATATATATATATATATATATATTATTAGGTGTTAGAATGGGTTACATGTTAGCTAGATTTTAGACATTAGTTGTTAGAAGCTGTGAGTTTACCTTATTAAACGTTAGTAGTTAGAGATGTTAGAAGCGAAGTGCTTGAAGCTGTGTGTGTTAGAAACATGTTAGAAGCCGTGTGTTAGAAGTTAATTATGAGACGTTACAGGTGCTATGAATTCTAGGTGAAGGCAGTGTTACAGCATGTACCACTAACATTTTGTGAAGTCAAGTTGATATGGTTAAATCTGTCTTTTCTTTCTTTCTTTCTCTCTCTCTCTCTCTCTCTCTCTCTCTCTCTCTCTCTCTCTCTCTCTCTCTCTCTCTCTCTCTCTCTCTCTCTCTGCAGTTAAAGCATGGTATTAGGATTTGTTTAATATTTATTTTTAATAAGTAGTTTTGGGGGATGTGATGATAGCACTGTTGCTCTTCTCTCATTATTCTTATGTACCTCTCACCATTTATTTCCACCTCTCACTTATTTCTTCTTATCTTTCTCACATCTTCCTTACCCCTCTCTGTCACCTTACCTCTTTCTCACTTCTTCCTTATCTTTCTATCACGTTCTCCTTACCTATGTCTTGCCCTTATACAATGTCATATGGACTACGCTTGCTCCTCGTGGTAATCTGCCTTGACAAAAAAAATGAAAGATAAACTGCAAATCACCCAGAACAAAATGGTAAGATTCATCCTGGACTTGGGTCCAAGAGAACATGTAGGCCAGGACGAATTACAACAATTGGATATGCTGAATATTGAAGACAGAGTAAAACAACTTAAGTTAAATCAAGTTTATAAAATTGCTCACAATGTCCAGAATATCTTGCTGCCAGTTTTATCAAGGCTGGGAGCCAAAGCAATCATAGTACTAGGGGGAGAGAGCACAACTTTGTAGTACCCACAGTCAGTGGCCAGGCTTCGAACACCTTTTATTGTACAGCAATAAAGGAATGGAACAGACTGCCTGCATATGTCAAAGCCAGTCATAGCATCAGCCAGTTCAAGAAGAGAGCCAAAAGGTACCTAATGAATGTAGCGACAGAAAGGGAGGAGAATGATTTTTTTTTTTTTAGCTAACATACATGTAAATGTAAATAACTCTTTTTACCTTATGCCTAGTATATATCCTATATAGTATAATAATATATATCTTCTACAGTGTATAATATTAAGGTATTAAAAGGACCCCAATGGAAATAAGTCACTCTGAGTTTTTTGGGTTATCCTAGGTTCTCTACATATGCTGCTATGTATGATAATCTATGTAACTGTTTTTGTGTATACCTGAATAAACTTACTCTGTCATGCCTTTCTTACCTCTCCTCAGTCACCCCCTCTCCACGATCACCCTGACTTGTCTACTCCCTCGCCCCTCCTCCCCTCCCTCACCATCATATTCACCCCCACCACAGCCCCTTCCTCTTCACCCCAACACACCTCCATCAGCTCCAGTTTTTGTCTAAGATTTTGGGAGGTCAGAGGTCAGGGCTTCCTCTCCCCTCCTCCCTCCCTCCCCTTCATCCTCCCTCTCATACGATGTAATCCACTTCCTCGCTACTTGTCCACCCCCCTGTCTTCTCCTACCCCTTCCCCTCCTCTGTCCCCCTCTCACCTGCTGCTGTCTTCCTAACGACTTCTGTTTCAGCTGTCCCCCCTTCCCTCATCATCCACCCATTCGTCTAAACTTGTGATGTCTTGAGACTGGGTCTCAAGTTTCTATCTGTGAAGATAGGCGCTACGGCTCCTATTCACTCACAGAACTAAAATTTCCCGAACAAAACTAGGGTGTAAATATCGGCAGCCAAGACGCCTGTATTCGCAAGAAGAAACAGGAGACCCAGTCTCAAGATATTACATGTCTTGCAGCCGCACCTATCAGTCCGTCCAGTTAGAGAGAGAGAAGGCAAGCCAGTTAGCTAGCTAGCTAACTAGCTCAGTCATAGTGCCTTTGGTTCACAGTTGAAAAACCTGGAGGACATGTTACCTTACACCTGCTGCCTCTGTTCACCTAGCAGTAAACAGGTCCGCAGGTGTTAGCAGAATGCTGTGGGTGGCATCATGGCCTTGGGAATGAGTCCTTATCCTATAAATTCAATGAATGAATGAATAAAGCTGAATAATACTCCCATCATTCAGCTGTTCATTCATCCCCCCTCCCACGTACCTACACGTTATCTCCCCCTACCCTCCCTTCATGCCTCCTTCCGCTGACCTCCTGTCATTCCCACACCCTGCATCAGGTCAAAGGTCATGGCGTATCCTCTCTGATTCATAACAAACAACAAAGAAGCCTTAAAATTTTTAATTATAATTCCAGGCTTCATGTTAACTACACCGTGAGATGACCAATTTGGCGTCGTTAATAAAGACTAAGTTTGAGAACCCCGAGTCTCAGACGCCTTGATAAACCACTTTTTTGGGCTCTAGATGAATATATATATATATGAAATGTTCTGCATTCACATACTATATTAAATGCGTTTCTACCTGACTGTATTATGTTTTCAAGAAATTTCGTGAACTCTGGTATTGCACTAACAGTTTATTTGTCTTTTGCTACCAATGGTAGCCCGATTATCTGTTTTGTCTGGGCAATGGGGAGCAATTATTTTGTGAGTAGGTGTCACTTTTTTCCATGTTCTTGCGCCTCTTTTTGTAGTAAAGAATTAATATTTTAGTATCAGGTTCCCTGGCTTCTGCTTGACCCTTTTTTTGTATGAAGTATTGTGGATAGATGAGTCTTTGTGCACAGCGATGGTGTTCTTGTTGTGAGTGTTGGGGAGTGCACGGCCTGAGTGCATGTAGAAACATTGCACAGTTAATGGTCCAAGTCGGGGCGAAACGTCGTCATTAGTTTCATTCACGTTTGTGCGAGTTATTTGTGTACACGTCTCCTAATCTTCCCTGAATGATTCTTGAATTTTTTTTAAATACTCGACCAAACGTCTAGACTTACGGTAAAAGGTGAATTGTAATGATGGCTTATGTACCTCTAATTATAAGTGATAAAAATGATGTGACACCAAATGGGTTTTGGGAAGAGACACAAAAATGTTAAGACTAGGATATTGTACTGGGAACTTGGTCCCTCCCCGGAGCTACCAAGCTCCCAAGACCGAAACTTTCTAATAGAATATCCTAGTGTTTGCATTTTGTATCTTTTTCCCCAAAAATATCTAAGAACATCTGCAGTCTATCTCCCACTTTAATGCTGTGAAACAGTTAATTTGATAATAAAGTTTATTTCTACAAGTACATGATACAACTTATACAGACCATAGCTGACATCAATATCGCACTGTATAGAAAGCCCCTGGATATGTTGAGCATCTCGCGACCCACACCAGTCGCCTAACACCCGGGTACCTACTTGTTGCTAGGTAAAGAAGGACAGCAGGTGTCTTAAGGAAATATGCCCTAATGTTTCCACCCGTACCGGGGATCGTACCACGGACCTCATTGTGTGAGCTGAGTGCACTCCAGGTCAGTACTCATGGATGGTCACTCCTCCTTCCAGACTCTCATCACCGTAACTGTTATGCTTCTGAGGCCTCACTCTGGGTAGTGCAGGGTGTTTCACTCATAGGAGGCCCCGAGTTGGTACTCCCGTAGTTGCAACCGTCTTGTTAAGATAAGATTTTGTTTGGATTTTTAACCCCGGAGGGTTAGCCACCAAGAATAACCCAAGAAAGTCAGTGCGTCATCGAGGACTGTCTGTCTTATTTTCATCAGGGTCCTCAGTGTTATCGCCCAGGATGCGACCCACTCCAGTCGACTAACAGCCAGGTACCTACTTGCTTGCTAAGTGAACGGGACAACAGGTGTAAGGAAACACGCCCAGTGTTTTCACCCTTGCCGGGGATCGAACCACGGTCACTCAGCGTGTGAAACGAGAGTGTTGCCTGTCAGGCCACGGGTCTGTAGTAAACAATAACTTGGGGCCTCCTACGAGTAGAGGCCCCGAGTTATCGTTTACTACTGACATAATATACAAACAAGACAGTTGGGACTACGAGAGTACCAACTCGGGGCCTCCTACGAGTGAAACACCCTGTATATTACAGAGTGGGTTCTCCACGCTACACTCACCTTTGAAAGAAAACATGTCTTTAGACTCGCGAAACTTGGAGAGATTATTATTTTTTAGCCCAGAGAGGAAGGGACGGGGGAGGTCACCTCTTTTTTCCATTACACAACGTTATTTAATTGAAAGATTGTCAACATGAACTTTTGTGAAGAGTGATTCACCGTTATGACTGGGAATTATATTATTCTGTTGCTACACATCACTGTTGATGCGCCTTAACATGCATCATTATTATTAATTATTAGTAATAAAGTTAAGGCTGGGGCAGTTTATTTTGTTCTCTTTTTTCTTGTTTTAATTTTTTTCATTGTTTTATTCATTTTCATTTCGTGCTTGTCCTTGTCAGCTCTTTTATTGTTTGTTTTTCCTGCAATTATTATTTTATTACTCTCGTTATCTTTATTGCTATTTAAAATCTATTAAATTTGTATTTAATCTTTATTGAACATTATTACTGCTCCCTGTAACTTATTCTTCTGAAAATAGAATATAATTTTAAACAAATGTATTATGTGAATCATGCACTGGACAGTATGTGTATTACATATAACAGTGCAGAAAAAAGTGTATATTTTCGGTCTAACTAGAGACCGTTTTCAGGCCTAAGAAGAATCTTAAAGATCAACAATATTCGCGTTTTTTGAACACTGGTCATTGTTATGGACAAAAATTGGTATTTAGATGTTTAATCTCATAAGTGTGGAAGCCCCAGGAGGAGTCCAGATGTTCCAACATATGTTGTAATGTTGGTAAGAGATTCACTAACATTAATATATGGAATCATAGCCATAATTTTTAAAAGGGTGGACCGGTAAGACAGTGGAAGGCTTCGGTCAGATGACCAGCTGCGGGTCTTCATATGACTAAGACCCGCGTCAGGAAACACTTGTCTTGTTTCCTGACAAACCTTACCTAACCTAACTAACATTAATTTGGGTTCAGTTTGAGGCGCAATATTGTCCAGGGCACACTTAGTTACGTGTGCCAACAATTTCGTAATAAGTTAAATATCCTGACAGACAGACAAGCAGACACAGACTGACAGATGGCAAACACAGACGAACAGACAGGAAGAGAGACAAACAGGCTGGCAGACACAGACTGACAGATGGCAAACACAGATGAACAGACAGGAAGACAGACAGATAGGCACACACAGGCGGGCAGACAGACAAGCAGACACAGACAGATGGCAAACACAAACGAACAGACAGGAAGACAGACAGGCACACAGGCAGGCAGACATTAAGACAGCCACACAGACAGTAAACCAGTAACGCGGAGATGTCGATTAATGGACATAAACGAAATTAGACAGGTGCACAAAATGCAGAGACAGACGTTAAAACAGACACCGGAACACGTAAAGAATCAAACAAAGAAACAGACCTTGAAACAGGCACCCAAGCAAGTAAACAGTCAGACGTTGAAACAGACACCCGAACAGGTAAGTAAACAGAAACAGACGGTGAAACAGACACCCAAACAAGTAAACAGTCAGACGTTGAAACAGACACCCGAACAGGTAAGTAAACAGAAATAACAAAAAAGGCACAATACCGTGACTGGAACAATACACACACAACCCGCACATATAAAAGAGAGGAGCTTACGACGACGTTTCGGCCCGACTTGGACCATTTACAAAGTCACACTAACACACAGAGACAGAGGAAGGGTATTTATAGGCAGGCAGACAGGGAGGGTACAAGAGAGTGGGGAAATGTAGGAGTAGTGGTAGTAGTAAAGGTAGTAGTAAAGGTAGTAGAGTAGACAGTCATATGGGAAGGAGCACTGCTATGAGGCTAGCGGCCCGCAAGGGGGGTACGAGAGGGAAGAAAAGCGAAAAAATGAAGGGTGAAACAGACACCCAAACAAGTAAGCAATCAGACGTTGAAAGAGACACCCAAACACGTAAACAACCACTATAAAACCTTTAAAAATTAACTAACGACAAAACAGACACAAGTAAACAAACGTTTCCCAAACAGACAATCGTTAAAACAAACAGCCTAAACATCTAACAATATGAGGGAGAAAAAACACAAGAGGTACACAAAAAAAACAGCAGTCGTGAAGGAAAAAAAAACGAGGTTCTTGTTTGTGTCGCCATATTGTTTGTTGTCTTCCTGACCTGTTTAGATTTAAGTGGATCTGATGAAGGGATTTCCTGTCTTCTTCATTACTTTTTTCTCCTTTATTATTTTTCTTCTCGTTTGTCTTATTATTATTATTCATTATTATTGATATTATTCATTTCTCTCTCTCGTTTCTACTGTCATTGTCACACATCCCTCCCTCTTCTATCTCCCTAATTTTGTCTCCCCCCTCTCCCACTCGCTTTCTTCACTCATCTTAACTATTTTTTCTCCCATTCATTCTCCCTTATTTAAGTCGCACCTTCCTTTCTTTCCTTACTCCTCCCTCTTATTCCCTCCTTCCTTAATGCCTTCTCTCCTTACTCGTTCATCTCACCATCCATTTTTCCCTTTTCTCTCTTTTTTCCTCCTTCCTCCTTTTCCTCCCCTCCTTCCTCCATTTCCTCCTCTCATTCATCCTGTTCCTCCCCTCCTTCCTCCTTTTCCTCCCTTCCCTCCTTTCCTTCCTTTTCCTCCCCTCTTTCTTCCTTTTCCTTCCCTCCTTCTTCATTTTCCTCCCCTCCTTCCTTTTCCTCGCCTCCTTCCTCCTTCACCTCCCCTCCTTGCCTGCTTCACCCTGCCTCCACAAGCATCATAATATCTACTTCGTGACCTTGTTTGCTACGACTTTTTGTGAGGGTCAGAGGTCACGAGAGAAGCAATTACAATTATATTAAAGTCTACTCTTAAGCCAACTTGGATTATCGTAAATTATCATCGTTTAATAAATTAATAAACTGCGATAGTAGAGAATTATCATCGTTTAATAAATGAAGATGACTGCGAATTACCATCGTTAAACTAATTGTTAAAAATAAGTGTTAATTATCGTCATTTACTGCATTGTTAATAATGATAATTTTGAATTATCTTTGCTTAATGAAGTGTTAGTAAATATAATTGGGAATTATCGTCCTTTAATGCATTGTTAATAATGATTATCGTATTTTTTCTGGTGTTTTAATAATTAATCAGTGATAATCGTAAATTATCATCGTTTAATAATTCCTTGAACACAATTCATGGCTGTGAATTATCAGAGTGACGCTATTTGTAGAAAAAAAGACGAAATTAATAGACATTAATTTTTTTTTCATTCATAACATTTTGAAAAATTCTTCCTGATTTACTGGAAAATATTTTCTATTTTGGGGGGATTTTTGTTTTTTGGTGAGTTGTTTTTTTATTTGTTTTATGGAAAAGTTTAAAACAACTTTTGAATTAATGGAAAAATATAATAATTTGTTTTATGAAGTTTAGGACAAAAAAAGTAATATTTTTTTCTCAGAAGAATAAAGTACAGGAGCAGTAATAATGTTTAATAAAGATTAAATATAAATTAAGATTTTAAATAGCAAAGATAGCGAGAGTAATAAAATAATCGCAAGGAAACAAAAGCAATAAAGGAGCTGACAAGCGCAAAAAAAAAAAAAAAAAAATGAAAAAGCTGAAAACAAGAAAAAAAAAAACACCGAAATTATCAATAAGGAATTATATTAATATACTGCATGATTATATTTGATAATTAATAGCTTGCCTGGGAGGAGCCAGTGCTAAGATTATCTTTATTCAGTACTAGATTGATGGGAGGAGCCAGTGCTAAGATTATCTTTATTCAGTACTAGATTGATGGGAGGAGCCAGTGCTAAGATTAACTTTATTCAGTACTAGATTGATGGGAGGAGCCAGTGCTAAGATTATCTTTATTCAGTACTAGATTGATGTGAGGAGCCAGTGCTAATATTATCTTTATTCAGTACTAGGTTGATGTGAGGAGCCAGTGCTAATATTATCTTTATTCAGTACTAGGTTGATGTGAGGAGCCAGTGCTAAGATTATCTTTATTCAGTACTAGATTGATGTGAGGAGCCAGTGCTAAGATTATCTTTATTCAGTACTAGATTGATGTGAGGAGCCAGTGCTAAGATTATCTTTATTCAGTACTAGGTTGATGTGAGGAGCCAGTGCTAATATTATCTTTATTCAGTACTAGGTTGATGTGAGGAGCCAGTGCTAAGATTATCTTTATTCAGTACTAGATTGATGTGAGGAGTTAGTGCTAAGATTATCTTTATTCAGTACTAGATTGATGTGAGGAGCCAGTGCTAAGATTATCTTTATTCAGTACTAGATTGATGTGAGGAGCCAGTGCTAAGATTATCTTTATTCAGTACTAGGTTGATGTGAGGAGCCAGTGCTAAGCTTAACTTTATTCAGTACTAGATTGATGGGAGGAGCCAGTGCTAAGCTTAACTTTATTCAGTACTAGATTGATGTGAGGAGCCAGTGCTAAGATTATCTTTATTCAGTACTAGATTGATGGGAGGAGCCAGTGCTAAGATTATCTTTATTCAGTACTAGATTGATGGGAGGAGCCAGTGCTAAGCTTAACTTTATTCAGTACTAGATTGATGGGAGGAGCCAGTGCTAATATTAACTTTATTCAGTACTAAATTGATGTGAGGAGCCAGTGCTAAGATTATCTTTATTCAGTACTAGGTTGATGTGAGGAGCCAGTGCTAAGATTATCTTTATTCAGTACTAGATTGATGTGAGGAGCCAGTGCTAAGATTATCTTTATTCAGTTCTAGGTTGATGTAGGAGCCAGTGCTAAGATTATCTTTATTCAGTACTAGGTTGATGTGAGGAGCCAGTGCTAAGATTATCTTTATTCAGTACTAGGTTGATGTGAGGAGCCAGTGCTAAGATTATCTTTATTCAGTACTAGGTTGATGTGAGGAGCCAGTGCTAAGATTATCTTTATTCAGTACTAGGTTGATGTGAGGAGCCAGTGCTAAGATTATCTTTATTCAGTACTAGATTGATGTGAGGAGCCAGTGCTAAGATTATCTTTATTCAGTACTAGGTTGATGTGAGGAGCCAGTGCTAAGATTATCTTTATTCAGTACTAGATTGATGTGAGGAGCCAGTGCTAAGATTATCTTTATTCAGTACTAGGTTGATGTGAGGAGCCAGTGCTAAGATTATCTTTATTCAGTACTAGGTTGATGTGAGGAGCCAGTGCTAAGATTATCTTTATTCAGTACTAGGTTGATGTGAGGAGCCAGTGCTAAGATTATCTTTATTCAGTACTAGGTTGATGTGAGGAGCCAGTGCTAAGATTATCTTTATTCAGTACTAGGTTGATGTGAGGATGGCTCTGGCATCATTACTTTTATTTCTGAGGTGATGGGGGATAACGAAGTAAATGGGTAGATTCGGAGGGAGTCAGAAAGTAGATAAAAGAAAATAGGTGAAGTGGAGGAATGGAGGGTTAAGGAAGAAGTGGTAAATGGTGAGGGGTGCAGTGAATGGGCGATACTGTAGAGGGATATAGGATTAGAGGAATAAAAGGGACTCAAAGAAAAATGAAAGAGGGTGACGTGACTCTCGCTCTCTCTATCTCTCTCTCTCTCTCTCTCTCTCTCTCTCTCTCTCTCTCTCTCTCTCTCTCTCTCTCTCTCTCTCTCTCTCCACTTATAAGCTTATAAGGAGAAAGAAGTTTTAAGAATTAGAGGGAAATAAATTAAAATATACGAAGGATGTAGAGAGAAAGAGAATGATATCATCTTTCAACACACGTCACACATGGGTCGCACCATACACACACACGTCACACATGGGTCGCACCATACACACACACGTCACACATGGGTCGCACCATACACACACACGTCACACATGGGTCGCACCATACACACACACGTTACACATGGGTCGCACCATACACACACGTCACACATGCGTCGCACCATACACACACACGTCACACATGGGTCGCACCATACACACACACGTCACACATGGGTCGCACCATACACACACGTCACACATGGGTCGCACCATACACACACGTCACACATGGGTCACACCATACACGTCACACATGGGTCGCACCATACACACACACGTCACACATGGGTCGCACCATACACACACACGTCACACATGGGTCACACGTCACACATGGATCACACACGTCACACATGGGTCACACCATACACGTCACACATGAGTCGCACCATACACACACACGTCACACATGGGTCGCACCATACACACACACGTCACACATGGGTCGCACCATACACACACACGTCACACATGGGTCGCACCATACACACACACGTCACACATGGGTCACACCACACACACACGTCACACATGGATCATACCATACACACACGTCACACATGGGGTCACACCATACACACACTTCACACATGGGTCGCACCATACACACACACGTCACACATGGGTCGCACCATACACACACGTCACACATGGGTCGCACCATACACACACGTCACACATGGGTCGCACCATACACACACGTCACACATGGGTCGCACCATACACACACGTCACACATGGGTCGCACTATACACACACACGTCACACATGGGTCGCACCATACACACACACGTCACACATGGGTCGCACCATACACACACGTCACATATGGGTCGCACCATACGCACACGTCACACATGGGTCGCACCATACACACGTCACACATGGGTCACACCATACACACGTCACACATGGGTCGCACCATACACACACGTCACACATGGGTCACACCATACACACACGTCACACATGGGTCGCACCATACACACACACGTCACACATGGGTCACAAGTCACATATGGGTCGCACCATACACACACGTCACACATGGGTCGCACCATACACACACACGTCACACATGGGTCGCACCATACACACACGTCACACATGGGTCGCACCATACACACACACGTCACACATGGGTCGCACCATACACACACACGTCACACATGGGTCGCACCATACACACACGTCACACATGGGTCGCACCATACACACACGTCACACATGGGTCACACCATACACGTCACACATGGGTCGCACCATACACACACACGTCACACATGGGTCGCACCATACACACACACGTCACACATGGGTCACACGTCACACATGGGTCACACACGTCACACATGGGTCACACCATACACGTCACACATGAGTCGCACCATACACACACACGTCACACATGGGTCGCACCATACACACACACGTCACACATGGGTCGCACCATACACACACACGTCACACATGGGTCGCACCATACACACACACGTCACACATGGGTCGCACCATACACACACACGTCACACATGGGTCGCACCATACACACACACGTCACACATGGGTCACACCATACACACACGTCACACATGGGTCCGTCACACATGACACACACGTCACACATGGGTCACACCATACACCATCACATGGTCGCACCATACACACAGTCACACATGGGTCGCACCATACACACACGTCACACATGGGTCGCACCATACACCCACAGTCACACATGGGTCGCACCATACACACACACGTCACACATGGGTCGCACCATACACACACGTCACACATGGGTCGCACCTAACACACACGTCACACATGGGTCGCACCTACAACACACTTCACACATGGGTCCACCATACACACGTCACACATGGGTCGCACCATACACACACACGTCACACATGGGTCGCACCATACACCCACACGTCACACATGGGTCGCACCATACACACACACGTCACACATGGGTCGCACCATACACATCACACGTCACACATGGGTCGCACCATACACACACGTCACACATGGGTCGCACCATCACACACACTTCACACATGGGTCGCACCATACACACACGTCACACATGGGTCGCACATACACACACACGTCACACATGGGTCGCACCATACACACACGTCACACATGGGTCGCACCATACACACACACGTCACACATGGGTCGCACCATACACACACGTCACACATGGGTCGCACCATCCACACACTCACACATGGGTCGCACCATACACACACACGTCACACATGGGTCGCACCATACACACAACGTCACAATGGGTCGCACCATACAACACACGTCACACATGGGTAGCACTATACACACACACGTCACTCATGGGTAGCACCATATACACACACATCTCACGCATGGGTTGCATCTCGCACAATACACACACACGTCACACATGGGTCGCACCATATACACAGACACACACACCTCACGCATGGGTTGCATTTCGCACCATACACACACACACACACACACGTCACACATGGGTCGCACCATATACACACACGTCACACGTGGGTCGCACCATACACACACGTCACTCATGGGTCGCACCATACACACACGTCACTCATGGGTCGCACCATACACACACGTCACACGTGGGTCGCACCATACACACACGTCACTCATGGGTAGCACCATACACACACGTCACTCATGGGTCGCACCATACACACACGTCACACGTGGGTCGCACCATACACACACGTCACTCATGGGTAGCACCATATTCACACACACACCTCACGCATGGGTTGCATCTCGCACCATACACAGTCACACATGGGTCGCACCATACACAGTCACGCATGGGTTGCATCTCGCACCATACACAGTCACACATGGGTCGCACCATACACAGTCACGCATGGGTTGCATCTCGCACCATACACACACATATACCACACATTCTCTCTCTTGTCAGATACACTCAGTGAGGAAAATAATGAAAGAGATTTCATATGCAAATGAATCTTTACTAAACAAACGTCCGGCGAGAAACATAATTGCTATCTTCCTGTACGCCTCGTTGACACTGCAAAACAAGCCATATAGATCCCTTCTCTCTCTCTCTCTCTCTCTCTCTCTCTCTCTCTCTCGAAAGATATATTTATTTTTGATGGACAGTCGTATTTTCTAATGGTGTTCACGGTGGTGATGTAGAGTTAGTTAAATGTGTGTGTGTGTGTGTGTGTGTGTGCATGGGGTGGGGATCCCAGTGCGTGACAGACCGGGATCTAACAATGGTGTGGTGTTGATCTATGTGGGCGTGGGCGGGGTGGCGGCCTGGGGGTGTGAGGTGCTCCAGCCTCCACGCCCACCCTACTTCCGTGAGTCAATTCTCCCCTTCCTCTCTCTCTCTCTCTCTCTCTCTCATCTACATCTATCTATCTATCTATCTATCTATCTATCTTCTATCTATCTATCTTGCCATTGCAGCATCCTTTAAAGTGACTTTCATATCTTCCTTGAACTCTCGCTCAGTCCTATCATTTACCAAAACCCCATATACCCACATTCTTCTCTTGTCAGATACACTCAGTGAGGAAAATAATGAAAGGATTTCATATGCAAATGAATCTTTACTAAACAAACGTCCGGCGAGAAACATAATTGCTATCTTCCTGTACGCCTCGTTGACACTGCAAAACAAGCCATATAGATTTTTTTTTTCCCTTTCTCTCTCTCTCTCTCTCTCTCTCTCTCTCTCTCTCGAAAGATATATTTATTTTTGATGGACAGTCGTTTTTCTAATGGTGTTCACGGTGGTGATGT
>WNWK01000142.1:0-12500 GCA_009830355.1 Cherax destructor
GTTATAGGTTTCTGGCCTTCCTGTCACCAATGTCGAGGTTGGGAGACTACTCTCTCCGTCTTCGCATCGGCCACACTCGTCTTACTCACGGGTATCTCATGGAGAGGCTCCTGCCCTCTCTGTGAGCATTGTCAGGTTCCAGTGTCTGTTCGACATATCCTGTTGGACTGCCCACTCTATCAACGAGCACGCAGAATTTACCTTCAACGACGTCTTCGCTCTGCGGCCTTTCTTTACCTTCCCTTCTTGCAGATGGACCCTCCTTTAATCCTGACTCTCTTGTTGACTTTTTGACAGAAACTGACTTACTACACAAACTCTGAAGATTATACCTCTAGCACCTCCCTCAGTCCCTTCTACCTCGATCTCTTGCTACCCTCCTCCCCTGCACTACCCACCGTCATCTAGCACTCCATACCCTACTAATCGTCCATCTCCCTCTTACACCTCACTCTCCCTGCATCCTACAATAACCTGCAGCGCTGTATAACCCCTGTGGTTTAGCGCTTCTATTTGATTATAATAATAATAATCACGCCAAACACTAGCCACACTTTGTCAATATAGAACCAGTGAAAAATTGCAACATTGCCACTAGAGTACTGGAACAGACCCCTGTGACTACCTTTCCCCCTCCCCTTGACAGACTACTGATATGGTCCAACAAGCGGCTTGCAGAGATCATGCACACTGGAGAAGATGAGGGTAAACCGGACGCAGGGTACAGCATGGACGGAGAGAAAATGCATAAAATTAGTAAAGGGAAATGCCCTGGAGGTATACATTACGCAAAGCATATCGCCAGAATTGCACGTAAGCAGTACAGCGTCAACGGTATATGAAAGATTAACAAACTTTAGAACAGCAATCTGGAACTTGAACATAGAATACTTCAGAATTTTATATACGAACATTTGTTAAACCAATCGTCCAGCGCAAAGTTCCAGAAAGGAGCCCACGCCTGATCACACACATGTAGATGCTGGAAAAAGTTTAAAGATGTGCAACCAGACTAGTACTAGCACTGAGAGGAATGTAATATGAGGGAAAGTTCACGGAACTGTGCCGGACAACCTTATCTGACAGGAGGATTAAAAAAAGGAGACGCGATTACAACATAAAAAATTTTTTTAAGGGAAATTAATAGATTAGACAGGGACAGACTATTTAAATTAACAGTTACCGGATCAAGTGAACACAGAGGAGCGAATGGGAAGTAATGAAGTCTTAGGCTCGAGTGGTCGAAAAGTGGAGGCATTTGGATGAGGAAGTGGAGATAGTCGATACACAACTTCAAGAGTAGGTATGTTAAGATGATAGAAAGCGGTGATACCAATCAAAGTAGTGAGGGAGACGGGGATCAGGTGGATCTCGATCCAAGTACTTACAACTAGGTAAGTATACACACACACACACATAGAAGAACATACTCCAGTGGATCACAGAGTACCTTAGGGAATGAGTAAAGAGCTGGGTTCTGCAAGGATCGGTATTAGGACCAGCACTGTTCCTGGCTTACGTGAATATCATAACAGATGTTATGGAGTCAGACGTATCTACTATCACTGTTTGCTGATGATTTAAAACTAATGAGGACACAAACATACGAAGACGGGATAAGCTACTAATGGATCTTTACAAACTGCGAAAATTTTCAAATAAGTTATTGCATGAAATCAACCGCAGCAAATGGAAGGTTATCAAAATTAGAGAGAGAGTCCGGAAAACCGGACACGGAATATGGACTCTGGGATCTTAGACTGCAGACCTTACTCAAGAGAGAGCCCTAGGGTAAGCCTAGCATATTGCCAGAGGCAGACATCAACCGAATAATCTCTGCAGCCAATGCAGAGTGGCTTTCAGGAATCTACACAACAGTCGTACCGGGCCCTTTTATACAACATTTCAGGCCCATCTTGGAATGTACAACAACGGCATGGAGCCTACACCTGAGAAAACATGTTAAAAAACTGGATAAAGTTCAGATGTGTGCGACAAGATAAGTTCCAGGACTAAGACGAATGAGCTATGAAGACAAACTTGTGGAACTGAATCTGACAACTAGAGGAAAGAAGAACCAGGGAAGATATAATAACATACAAAATACCCACAGGAATTGATAAGGTAGACAGGAAGAGGCTGTTTGAGAAGCTGAAGGCCTAGATGAACCACAAGAATGTCATGAAATATTTCTTCAGTCCTGGGATTGTCAGGAAGTGGAATAACCTCGACGAAAAAGTGGTGGAGGTAAACATACTACATAGTTTCAAGAGGAGGTACACACACACAAACAAGGGGGGCGCGCGCGCGCGCACACACACACACACACACACACATAGTGACAGGATGTTCAAGAGAGGGAACACAGAAACAAGGGGGCACAACTGGAAGCTGAAGACTCAGATGAGTCAAAGGGATGTTAGGAAGCATTTCTTCAGCCATAGAGTAGTCAGGAAGTGGAATAGTCTAGCGAACGATATAGTGGAGGCGGGAACCATACATAGTTTTAAGACAAGGTATGATAAAGCTCATGGAGCAGGGAGAGCAGAGACCCAGTAGCGGACAGCGAAGAGGCGGGGCCAGGAGCTGAGTCTCGACCCCTGCAACCACAATTAGGTGAGTACAATTAGGTGAGTACAGACACACACACACACACTATCACAGTTACAGATAATACATCTTGCAAATGATTGGCAGTTCGGATGCAAATTAGCAAGGAGGCGCTCCGCCCATCACTTTAATTAAACCTTGTGTACAGCATTCTCAATAAAGCCCTTTGTAATATACTCATAAATTTAAACTATGTAGAAAAAGCAAATCTCCCCTACCATGGCCCTTAATGAGCCAACTTTAATGAACGAGCTCGCTAATATTCCCGACAATGACCCGATGATGCGCCAATATATAAGGGACCTCACTACAAACATTATTGTATCCTTAGAAACTAATAACCTTCCAAGGGGGCAGACTAACGAGAGTGTATTATAAGAAGTGTATTGGACACAGCTGGAAACATGGGGTTGGTTGCTGATAACATCATCTGATAATATTTATGGGATTTTCATGGTTATAGGATCAAGATGGGAATAAAAGGTATATAATCAAGTTTGATCCATGGGGAGAAAAGGTTGGTAGCCAAAATTTCTTTGATCATGAACTCTTCACCAGCATCTAGGCACCCTGCTTGAGGAAGCGACATCTGGAGCACAGGATAGGTAATGTTAAGAGACGCCGACAAGAGAATAAGGAAACATAAATACAGTTATATGTATCGTTTGTTGACGTTTCTCCCACGCGGTGGGCTTCATCAAGTGACGGGTAAACCTAGTATGAGGAGAACTTATAAAGCAAGTAACAGCAGTGAGGTGAAGAGCAAGTGAGCGCATCAGGTATTCTGGGTAGAGGTTCAGTTATATTGTGAAAACCGTGATTCTGGTTGAAGTTGGCGGAGACGCTGATGGATGCACTTTCACTGTATCTTCATTTGAGCGTCATTCGTCTTGGCAATTAGTATTTGACCAGCACAGTTTATCAGGTGGATGGGGAAATTATGGCGTATAACTCAGGCGTTATTGAGGTTTGTTCTGCTGGAGAAGTGATGTTCTGAAATACTTTCATGGAGGGCTCTGGATGTTTCACCTAAGAAGACTTTTGTCCCAATTTTTCCGAGGGATGGTGTGTGTGTTTGCAGAAGATACGTTGAAGGTGTTTGTGTCTGGTGATGCATTTAATGGCGGAGGCGATGGTGGCTATGCTGAGTTTGTTGTTGAAGAACTACGTGTATTTGGCAGCATAATTGATGGAAAGTACTTCGTATATGTCTTCGATGGTGTCTGGTCTTGCTATGGCAAGTCGTCTGTAGTGCCGATGAAACGTCGAGGGTAGTGTAGTTTGGCGAAAAGTTGTGCAAGGAAGAGCATTCCTCTCCAAGAAATTCACTACCGCAGATGCGGAAAGCTCTTAGGAGAAACCCCATGAGAATACATCTTTACTCGTGGTGTCGTGGTGTGAATGGAAGTGGAGAAGATCACGTTGGTTGGTTTGTGGGTTTCTGATAAACCTTGAAACGAAGTTCGTTGCCAGATTTTCAGCGTAAAACCTCCAGGAAAAGAAGTGTCATTGATTTCCTCTTCAGCGCAAACTGCATCGGTTCAATAGCCTCAACGAAGTCGAGTCCTCAGTGCAATTTACACTTGAGGATGCACTCCCCATGAATAGAAGAATAATTTCTGTAATCTTTCGAAAATACTTCAAGTTGGACTACGTTGGATCAAGTTAAGGTACAACAGGTTAAGTTACATTAACCTATAGAGTCGTCTGGCAAGGTATTGGATGAACAGAAGCAGGAAACGTTCAAATCTACATGCCTCTCACTTCTGGTGTGAGGCTGGTCGCCCACGCAGGCGCCTCTCATGACCGGTAAATCAATTTTATTATTAGCGGGTTCCTGGCAGCGGCCATTTTGATAAATTGGCAAAAATGGCGGTTGTCAATTTTCTACCAATTGTAAATTGTTAAAATATATATATACATTAATTTGTGATTAATAACCCGCTGAGATAAATTTATTTATCGAGAACTCCATTAATTTAGATAAAAGTGGAAGACTTGGGAGATAGAGAAATAGTGGTAGAGAGAGAGGAAGAGGGAGAGGGGTAGGAAGAGGGAAGAAAAGGAGAGATGAGAAATGGAATAAGGTGCTAGACTATGGAGCTCCCTATCTCAGTAACGTCCATTTCCAGTAGGTGAATTTATAGTAATTTATTTAATATACTGTAGCGTGATATTTATCCTTTACCCCCCATGAACCGTTATCCTTCCTTGGCTCATGTCTGTCTGGCCATAACTGTATCATTAAATAAATTGTCTCTGGCTGTGTATTTATTTAATACTAAGCAATATTCAGTACATTTTTGAGAACAGGGTGAATTTTGAGATAGAAATATGTACGTTTACTTGATTTCCATAATGTCATTTGTCAGGTCAGTCAATAAGTGTGAGTCTGCTGATGAGGGAACTTGTTTTTCAGAACTGTGCAGTCAGAGTGAAGGTTGTGATGTCTGCTCCTGCTTACAGTTGTCTGCTGGCTGCCTAAGAAGTCAGCGCAGGTGAGAACTGAATTATCAAGTAATTATAAATATATAACGTTGGTTCATTAGTATGTAACGAAAATACATCAGCTGGAGAACGAAAGAATGGAGACAACAACTGGAACGATTTGTTTATTTCGACTTCCCACTGAAATCATGTTTTCCAGATAAAAGAGAATGGAAAAAAAGGAGACTATAGTTTGGGGTTACATGAAGAGCTGTGATGGAGTTCTGTCGTTGTTTGGGAAAGTTTATGACGTGAGTCATGGTAGGTTTAAATTAGATCATGAGATATTACTAAGATTTCAGGATGAAGATAGTGTAGTTCCAGGAATGTCTGGTCTGATGAGATTCATAATTTGTTTTGGTGGGATGTCTGTTTAATGTTAATTTAGTGATCATGTCTGGTGTCGAATGATCTCTAGAAATTTTGAAAATTTGGTTTAGTCGATATTGGCTGCAAATACTTTTTTTTTTTTTGTAGAAATCATTTACTTTACACACAAATAACCCATACATAGAGGAAAGAAACTTATGGCAACGTTTCGGTTCGACTTTCATTATTGACTAGTCTTAGTTATTTGTGTATTGTTCCAGTCACGGTATTTTTCTTTTTTATTAACTAACTTTGATTCAGTTTTGCCTTTTCCCATTTTATGGTATGATTCAGTTTTCATGTGTTGGAATTTTGCCATATTCTGTTGTCTAAGAAATATTAGGAAAAACACAGGAAAGAAGAGACGTAAGTACAAGTTTTAAGATTTGACTGTCGTCTTACGTGTTCACGAGCAGGAAAAAAAGACCACAGATTTATGGACTCAATTCTTTATATCCTCAGCATTTCAGAAAATCGAGAAACTTGAATAATAAATTCACATACCAGAGCGATATTCCGCTTGAGTTCCTTTCATATGAATAAACCAGCATAGGTAAAATAAGCGTTAATGTCGTAAAACTTTGCATAATTCAGCACAAACGTTCCAAATATAACAATCCACAAAACTATCATCCACACGGACAATAAAGATCACACTTTGTCAAAATAAGAACTGTCAGTCACTGAGAGTTCCTCGCGTCGTCTTCTCAGTTAAGAACCTTCAACTGAGGAGAAGAATCTCCTTATCCGGATCATTTGTGGAATCCAAATCCAGGCGGGTGACGGCGGGCAGAGGAAAGCCGATCATCTGCTGCCGCTTCCTGCGGTTGTCTTGCGGTAGGTGTTTGGTGGTGGTACCTGCGGTTATTGTCTTGCGGGGTGTTGGGTGGTGGCCCCTGTGGCTGTCTTGTGGGAGGTGTTGAGTGGTGGTCCCTGCGGTTATTGTCTTGAGGGAGGTGTTGGGTGGCTGTACTTCTGGTTAGCGTCTTGCCTGCGGGCAGTCAGGTCGTGATCACCGCAGTTACTGTCGGTGTCTGCGGGCAGTCAGGTCGTGATCACCGCAGTTACTGTCGGTGTCTGCGGGCAGTCAGGTCGTGATCACCGCAGTTACTGTCGGTGTCTGTGGGCAGTCAGGTCGTGATCACCGCAGTTACTGTCGGTGTCTGCGGGCAGTCAGGTCGTGATCACCGCAGTTACTGTCGGTGTCTGCGGGCAGGAAAATTTATCTAGAGTGACTGGTAAATCTATTTTCTGGGGGGGTTCCTTGATGCAGGTGAAAGGCTTTTGATCTTCGTAATTATAGCAGCCCTCCCCTTCCTCGGATCAAACTTAATTACTTGCCATCCTTCCTACGTTACGTGTCCAGAAGGTGAGGACCATCCTGGGTCCTTCACTCAGTCTTCCTGAGACAAATCTCTCACTTCTCTCTCACTGCCTAGCGTAAGTTTCTCTCTCCCTCAAGAGATCTTCCCTTCCTGACTCAATAACATCCTCCTAGTCTCTCTCGTCTCGGTCTGCTACCTACAACCTTCCCTGCCTCCCCTGTAACTACCCACAATTTTCCCTGCCTCCCCTGTAAATACCCACAATTTCCCCTGCCTCCCCTGTAACTATTCACAACCATCCGTGCCTCCCCTGTAACTCCCCACAACCTCCTTTACCTCCCCTGTAACTATCCACAACCTTCTCTGCCTCCCCTGCAGCCACCCACATCTCCCCTACCTTCCCTACAGCATCACATCTCTGACCACTTTCACCATCGACCGTAAAAGAGCCGAGTTCCCCACTGCTTCTTCCCTACCCTGTCACCTCTCCTTCTCTCCAGCCATCCCTCCTCTCCAGCCATCCCTCCTCTCCAGCCATCCCTCCCTCTCTCCAGCCATCCCTCCCTCCCTCTCCAGCCATCCCTCCCTCCCTCTCCAGCCATCCCTCCCTCCCTCTCCAGCCATCCCTCCCTCCCTCTCCAGCCATCCCTCCCTCCCTCTCCAGCCATCCATCCTTCTCTCCAGCCATCCCTCCTTCTCTCCAGCCATCCCTCCTTCTCTCCAGCCATCCCTCCTTCTCTCCAGCCATCCCTCCTTCTCTCCAGCCATCCGTCCTTCTCTCCAGCCATCCCTCCTTCTCTCCAGCCATCCCTCCTTCTCTCCAGCCATCCCTCCTTCTCTCCAGCCATCCCTCCTTCTCTCCAGCCATCCCTCCTTCTCTCCAGCCATCCCTCCTTCTCTCCAGCCATCCCTCCTTCCCTCGAGCCATCCCTCCTTTCCTCGGGCCATCCTTCCTTTCCTCCGGCCATCCTTCCTTCTCTCCAGCCATCCCTCCTTCTCTCCAGCCATCCCTCCTTCTCTCCAGCCATCCTCCTTCTCTCCAGCCATCCCTCCTTCTCTCCAGCCATCCCTCCTTCTTCCAGCCATCCCTCCTTTCCAGCCATCCTCCTTCCTCGAGCCATCCTTCCTTTCCTCGGCCATCCCTCCTTTCCTCGGGCCATCCTTCCTTTCCTCCGGCCATCCTTCCATCCCTCCAGCCATCCCTCCTTCCCTCCAGCCATCCCTCCTTCCCTCCAGCCATCCCTCCGGCCATCCCTTCTTCCCTCCAGCCATCCCTCCGGCCATCCCTCTTCCCTCCAGCCATCCCTCCGCCATCTCTTCCCTCGGCCATCCTCCTCCAGTCATCCCTCCTTCCCTCCAGCCATCCCTCCAGCCATCCTTCCCTTCAGCCATCCCTCCAGCCATCCCTCCAGCCATCCCTCCCTCCTTCCCTCCAGCCATCCCTCCCTCCCTCCCTCCCTCCCTCCCTCCCTCCTTCCCTCCAGCTACCCTCCTGCCCACCACCTCTCACAGCGGCCAGTGAAATCAAGAACAATTTTACAAAGTGCAGTGTATTTGTCCCGCAGCCTTTGTACTGCAACTGTCTCTAGGGTCCAGGGATTTTCTCTCTCTCTCTCTCTCTCTCTCTCTCTCTCTCTCTCTCTCTCTCTCTCTGTGGGTTATTTGTTGTCAAAGGCACTTGTCGATAGACACTTGACCTGTTGATTATTGTTTAGTAGTTACTGTGTGTGTGTGTGTGTGTGTGTGTGTGTGTGTGTGGAAGAGGGGTTCAACTCTAGTTCTGGGAACCCGCCTATGCGGTTCTCCTAAATGGCGTGTGTTACCCGGTATAACCCAGCAGGTGTGCTGAAAACTGAGAGACAAAAACTTGGTTTTATTACCGGTCCTTGACAACGGTAGCGTCACCCAGGGTCCCGTAGCTGGATCGCTAGCGCACTCAGTCCACACACTGAGGTCCGGGGTTCGAATCTCCTCCGGTACGGCTGGAAAACATTAGAGACGTGTTTCCATAAGACACCTGCTGTCCATGTTCACCCATCAGTGTAAAATGGGTACCTGGGTGTTAGTGGACTGGTGTGGGTCGCATCCTGGGATAAAACTGAACTAATTTGCCCGAAATGTTCTGCATAACAAGGGGTTTTCTATATAGTAGTATGTCATTGATGTCAGCTAGGACTGTATACCATGTACATGTACTTGTAGTAAATAAAGATATACACTGAGAGGTGTATGTCTCTCATTGTATATACATACACAGTTTACTTTAATCCCTAATTCAGATATTAAAGTTTTTTCTAACCGGTGACATTCAGCCTTAATTATCCTTTGAAGAATCGATAGGCTTTATGACCAATTAACCAACCAGGTAGCTTGCTGTATGGCAGAGCAATGGTAGAGTGATGGTGGTGGCTGGTAGCTTGCTGTATGGCAGAGCAATGGTAGAGTGATGGTGGTGGCTGGTAGCTTGCAATATAGCTGAGATATGGTACAGAAATGGATGATGATGGTGGCTGGTAGCTAACGAAGGTGGTACAGAGAAGGATGATGGTGGTGGCTGGTAGCTTGCAATATTGCTGAGCCATAGTGCACGAGAGTGTGGTGGTTTGCTCGTCATGAAACAGGAAACGGTGTTCTCTGTTAAGCCTGGTGGGAGTTCATGCTGGCCAAGGGCTCTTGATCAGAGGAAATTTGTCCTACATATCCCTTTCTCAGATCAAACCTAATTATCATTCCTTAGGCACTGCATGTCCCCTTCGGGTACGGCACTTCCTCTAAATGTAATAAGAGAAAAAACTATCGTTCTTTTTAGGTCACCCTGCCTCGGAGGGCGACGACCAGTGCGTTAAGAAAAGTTATATAATAGACTATAGTAATAATCTTTCACTAGGCTCGTGGTTTAGTCACTGCACTCGATCACCGCCCCAAGTAACTCAGTGACCTACTCTCTCCTTTTCAGCATATAAATAATAATAATATTAGTCTGGTAAACGGGTGAAACGGAGAGTTGGGGATCAAGATGGAGAGGGATTAGAAAAACTTTTTTGAATATTTTTTTTATCATTTACTGAACATTTTAACTATTACAAGATTAATCCTTACACTGTGTGTGTGTGTGTGTGTGTGTGTTATATACTTCTCTCATAGATTCTGCAGTGTAATTATACTGAATGTAATTTAAAATATATCACTAAGAAATGGGATAATATTACTGGGGTAGAAGGAGTGGGAGTGGCAAGAGAAAAGTGTCTGGATTCTTTTGACACTCAAAATATAATCTTCAAATCCTTTGCCAAAGTCACAGCCAACTAGTGCCCTTCCTGACTCTTTTTAGCTCTCGGATCAATCTCTCTGCTTGCCATTTCAGACTTTATTAAATGTTGCATTGCTCCGCTTCCAGCTAAAAGTAAGTAATCAGATGCGTCCTTATACACCCATCATCAGAGATAGTATATACCAGATCAAACGTTCTTAAAAGGGAAAAAAAAAATAAGATCAAAACCCAGATCAGCACTTTTTGATAGCAGAGGAGATAAGGCCTTTAATTTAAAAACTAGACCATCCGGAGCAGCATCACACAGCAGACACGAGTGTTGGATGCTGCAGGAAGATGGCAGCACCTGCTCCCAAATACGAGGAACAGAATGGAGGAAAAATATATGAACTAGGAGGAATATTTGTATTCCAGTCGAAGCTTCCAAAATCCCTGTATTAAGGCAGCTTAGACTACATTCGTTCTCCCCGAAAAAGCTTTAGGTTATGGAAAAAATTGCCCCGCTTTTCGAATTACTGATGATAAATGTCCCGAGTATTCAGACTTGCTACCAATAAATTGTATAATGGATAAATTGTTTTATAAGGACATTTAGCAAAGTACTTGAGGGTCACGTCTGGAATCAGCTCACTACCATAGCGATTGACCCTTGTGGGTTTAGCGCTTAGTTTTGATTATACCATAAAAAAACTACTTAAGCGAGATGTAAGGAAGTAAATGCTGAATAATCCAGGAGAAAAAGCAAAGGTTGCGACGGGAAAATTTGAGAAACTTGTCAACATCGATAGTCGGAGACTCACTAAGCTGCTACCAGCAGGTATAAGAAATATTACCGGAACAAGAGTAGAAATTATGATGAGAAAACTGGGCAGCTACCTACAGTAAGAGTCAGATCAGCTATGTGGGCCTGCTGGCCGCTAGCAGTAACAGCCTGGTTGATCACCCAGCCAATAAGGAAATCTGTCCGCAAAATAGTCTTCAGGGGAAGAAGAAAAACTCAAAAATCGGCCACGGGAATATCAGACATGCATCATTTGTCGGCAGAGTTAAGATTCTCCCACTAGAGTTCTGGGTTGAAATGAATTCACTGATGATCTCTGAGCAAAATCTCGGAGATGATAGAGGCGGCGGCACACCTGTGGACAGGTCATCAATCACGCGACGCCTCAAACACTGCATTAAAGAAATTGCCTTTCCGTCTCCTGGTCCTGTGTGGTGACCGCTGACACGATAATAACATCAATAATAGTAAAAAATAAACCCCAACCGCCAATAAAGATCAGCAGCGACAGTAAAACTGTTATACACAAGGTGAGAGCATTTATTAAAATGATTTTCGTTCAATGTGAACTTCGTAGAGGTCCTTAGAGAACACGGCACTTATAATGACCAACGATCAGGTGCCTAAGAGGTAGGCTGGATAAAGTGACGTGAATGGTACAAGTAAAATATGTGCGCACGATGAGGTGTAAAAAAAAGGGTATTTTTGTGTCAGGTGGCCCAGGTACAGTGTTTACACGGGCAGGATTTCGTGGAGTGCCATGTTCAAGATGGTGTGTGCAGGTGTTTTTTTTAAATGAAATCCTATCGATTTTGTTCGGTGGTATCTGAAACTTGGATGATGGCAGCCTCTAGGCACATTCTTCTCTTCGTATCACTCTCGTGACACGAGACGATGAGACGTCTCCCTCACGAACAGTGTAAAATCCAGCTGTGCAAACTGTAGTATTAGGAAAAATGTGAGTGCAAGAAGTCAGGTCACTGTTGCAACCCTCGTGTTGACTTTACGAAGAATAGGTGTTTCGTAAAAGTCTAATAGATGCTATTACGTAAAGGAGAAATTCCAATTCTGTAAAACTGTCCTCAGCATAGTGACATTCATCTCCCATGTACTCAATACTGCACATGCTGACATTAAAACTGAAGAGATGCCCACTTAGTTCTGAGATGATGACGGGAGACGTAGTGAACAAGGTCGTCCCAGATGGCCAGCTTCCTGTTCACTTTATATTAAAGGAATTATCAGCTTTAATTACAGACGCGCACTAGATAGGTCTTAACCTAACAAACTAGTACAAGGGTTCTAATACCGCCTGAAACTCAATTTAAAAGATACTACAGCCGCCTCTACGATCAGTCACGCACATTTCTCTTATGCAAATTCCACTCATTAAGGGTGGCACTTCGATGCTGGTGAAGGGTTCTTGATTCAAGAAATTGGAGCAGCCTCACCCCTTACCTTGAATCAACCCTAATTGCGTCCCTTTCCCTAGGTGCTGTAGGGGCCCTTACAGCTACTTTATGAGCATATTATGAGCACATTCTCTACATCTTCCGCCCGCGGCAACCATTGTTAACTCGCTGCCATAGTAACATACTACTTGAGTATATAATGTGAAAATGAAAATAACATTCAAATTTTAATCTTTCCGAGTTGT
>WNWK01000142.1:17500-260000 GCA_009830355.1 Cherax destructor
ATGGGATAGACTCAGAAGTGTGTCTGTTCGCAGATGATGTGAAATTAATGAGGAGAATCACATCGGAGGAGGGCCAAGCAGGACTTCAAACAGACCTGGACAAGCTTGACATCTGGTCTAGCAAATGGCTTCTCGAATTCAATCCCACCAAATGCAAAGTCATGAAGATCGGAGAAGGGCAAAGAAGACCGCTGACAGAGTACAGGCTAGGCGGACAAAGGCTACAAACCTCGGAAAAGGAGAAAGACCTTGGGGTGAGTATAACGCCAAGCACGTCTCCGGAGGCACACATCAACCAGATAACTGTGGCAGCATATGGGCGACTGGCAAACCTAAGACTAACGTTCCGTTACCTTAACAAGGACTCGTTCAAGACACTGTACACCGTGTACGTCAGGCCCATACTAGAATATGCAGCACCAGTCTGGAACCCACACCTGATCAAGCACATAAAGAAACTAGAGAAAGTGCAAAGGTTTGCGACAAGGTTAGTTCCACAACTCAGGGGTCTGTCCTATGAAGAAAGGCTGAGGGAAATAGGACTAACAACACTGGAGGAAAGAAGGGTCAGAGGAGACATGATAACGACATACAAAATACTGCAGGGAATCGACAAGGTAGACAGTGACAGGATGTTCCAGAGAGGGAACACAGAAACAAGGGGACACAACTGGAAGCTGAAGACTCAGATGAGTCAATGGGATGTTAGGAAGCATTTCTTCAGCCACAGAGTAGTCAGGAAGTGAAATAGTCTAGAGAAAGACATAGTGGAGGCAGGAACCATACACTCATGGAGCAGGGAGAGCAGATACCCAGTAGCGGGCAGCGCAGAGGCGGGGCCAGGAGCTGAGTCTCGACCCCTGCAACCACAATTAGGTGAGTACAATTAGGTGGGTGAGTACACGCATGCATACACACACACACATACATGCATACACACACGCATGCATACACACACACATACATGCATAAAGAAAGTGCAAAGGTTTGCAACAAGACTAGTCCCGGAGCTAAGGGGTATGTCCTACGAGGAGAGGTTAAGGGAAATCGACCTGACGACACTGGAGGACAGGAGAGATAGGGAACACATGATAACGACACATAAGATACTGAGAGGAATTGACAAGGTGGACAAAGACAGAATGTTCCAGAGATGGGACACAGCAACAAGGTGACACAGTTGGAAGTTGAAGACTCAGATGAATCACAGAGATGTTAGGAAGTATTTCTTCAGTCAGAGTGGTCAGGAAGTGGAATAGTTTGGGAAGCGATGTAGTGGAGGCAGGTTCCATACATAGCTTTAAGAAGAGGTATGATAAAGCTCATGGCGCAGGGAGAGTGACCCAGTAGCGGCCAGTGAAGAGGCGGGGCCAGGAGCTATGTATCGACCCCTGCAACAACAACTAGGTGAGTACACATAAACACACCAGGAGCTGAGTCTCGACCCCTGCAACCACAATTAGGTGAGTACACATACACACATACACATACACACACACACACACACACACACACACACACACACACACACACACACATATATATATATATATATTAAGCAACGATACATTGAGCCCATGGGTAAGATATACGAATAATCAACATTCAGCAGTATAGAAAAACTGCAATATTTTCGATTTTCTAGAGACTCTTCCTCGGGAGCTAAGAAATGAGTTAGGAGGAACCCTTATATTTGAAAACAAATCAGGCGCAACCGAGAACGAAGCACTGCAGAGGCACACAGGTTCAAGCTGGGCAAGAACCAACCCTGTCAAACCCCCACCCAATCATTTATCCAACCCAGTTTTTCAAGGCGACCTAAAAAAAAAAAAAAAAGTATGAGCGTGCTCACGCATCTGTAACTCTATTGTCAAGCAAGTACTTTCCACATTTATTATATCAATGCAAATTAGGCAAATTTAGTACGCATGCTACAGAGGTGACGGATCCCCAGCGGCCCGGTTCCAGACCAGGCCTTGTTCTCTGCATCGGACTGAAGAAGGCCCTGGTGAGCGAAACATATTTTTAATTAAGGTTTTAATACTCGCTCGCGTGCCTTTCTCACATAACGTTTACGGAGGCCTTCGTAAATATTATGTTGGGCCGCCCCTCCTTTATAATATTACCTGGAAGAGTTATAATGCGTTGCTTTAGACATACGATGTATATCGTATCTTTACTGCGATAATTCAAGTGTGTTTCTCAATTCAAAGATCAGGCGAGGGGCTCTTGATCCTAGCAATTGCTTACCCTTTCATTATGGATGCTGGGTCTTGCCCCCCTCCCACACACAAGCAAGCGGGTTAAGAACCTGGATGCTGGGTCTTGCCCCCCTCCCACACACAAGCAAGCGGGTTAAGAACCTGGGTGCTGGGTCTTGCCCCCCATCCCCACACACACACAAACAATCGGGGTAATAACCTGGGTGTTGGGTCTTGTCCCCACACACGCGGGACAAGAACCTTGGTGCTAGGGGCAAGTCCCAAAATATTAATGTACCCAGACATCTGTCTTAGTACCTTGACATGACATCTCAGAAGAAATGACGGACATGTCTATGGAAGTAGGTTCTCGTGGGAAATGGGAGGTAATCAGATTCGATCCAAGGAAGGAAAGAGTAGATCCCTTTCACTAACATCAAGCACACCCTCTTGAAAGACCCTAAGGATTAAGCGCTTCTTTGTCATTAAAGTAACACTTGTGTTTTTTAATACGACTTAATGTTTGTGGTTGTAACAGAGAGAATGCACGAATACTGGTAAAGGATTCTTCATCCAGAGACTTGGGGATACCCTCCAGAGCCGCTGTATAACCTCGTACCTTCACAACAGCTGTATAACCTGGTACCTTCACAACAGCTGTATAACCTGGTACCTTCACAACAGCTGTATAACCTGGTACCTTCACAACAGCTGTATAACCTGGTACCTTCACAACAGCTGTATAACCTGGTACCTTCACAACAGCTGTATAACCTGGTACCTTCACAACAGCTGTATAACCTGGTACCTTCACAACAGCTGTATAACCTGGTACCTTCACAACAGCTGTATAACCTGGTACCTTCACAACAGCTGTATAACCTGGTACCTTCACAACAGCTGTATAACCTGGTACCTTCACAACAGCTGTATAACCTGGTACCTTCACAACAGCTGTATAACCTGGTACCTTCACAACAGCTGTATAACCTGGTACCTTCACAACAGCTGTATAACCTGGTACCTTCACAACAGCTGTATAACCTGGTACCTTCACAGCACTGTATAACCTGGTACCTTCACAACAGCTGTATAACCTGGTACCTTCACAACAGCTGTATAACCTGGTACCTTCACAACAGCTGTATAACCTGGTACCTTCACAACAGCTGTATAACCTGGTACCTTCACAACAGCTGTATAACCTGGTACCTTCACAACAGCTGTATAACCTGGTACCTTCACAACAGCTGTATAACCTGGTACCTTCACAGCCACTGCATAACCTGGTACCTTCACAGCCACTGTATAACCTGGTACCTTCACAGCCACTGTATAACCTGGTACCTTCACAACAGCTGTATAACCTGGTACCTTCACAACAGCTGTATAACCTGGTACCTTCACAACAGCTGTATAACCTGGTACCTTCACAACAGCTGTATAACCTGGTACCTTCACAACAGCTGTATAACCTGGTACCTTCACAACAGCTGTATAACCTGGTACCTTCACAACAGCTGTATAACCTGGTACCTTCACAACAGCTGTATAACCTGGTACCTTCACAACAGCTGTATAACCTGGTACCTTCACAACAGCTGTATAACCTGGTACCTTCACAACAGCTGTATAACCTGGTACCTTCACAACAGCTGTATAACCTGGTACCTTCACAACAGCTGTATAACCTGGTACCTTCACAACAGCTGTATAACCTGGTACCTTCACAACAGCTGTATAACCTGGTACCTTCACAACAGCTGTATAATAACCTGGTACCTTCACAACAGCTGTATAATAACCTGGTACCTTCACAACAGCTGTATAACCTGGTACCTTCACAACAGCTGTATAACCTGGTACCTTCACAACAGCTGTATAACCTGGTACCTTCACAACAGCTGTATAACCTGGTACCTTCACAGCCACTGTATAACCTGGTACCTTCACAACAGCTGTATAACCTGGTACCTTCACAACAGCTGTATAACCTGGTACCTTCACAACAGCTGTATAACCTGGTACCTTCACAGCTGTATAACCTGGTACCTTCACAACAGCTGTATAACCTGGTACCTTCACAGCCACTGTATAACCTGGTACCTTCACAACAGCTGTATAACCTGGTACCTTCACAACAGCTGTATAACCTGGTACCTTCACAACAGCTGTATAACCTGGTACCTTCACAACAGCTGTATAACCTGGTACCTTCACAACAGCTGTATAACCTGGTACCTTCACAGCCACTGTATAACCTGGTACCTTCCCAACAGCTGTATAACCTGGTACCTTCACAACAGCTGTATAACCTGGTACCTTCACAACAGCTGTATAACCTGGTACCTTCACAACAGCTGTATAACCCAGGACAACCTAGCATTTTCCCATAAAATTAATAATACTAATATTTCCCTGCTGGTAGATGGCTGACTCGCCAGACAGAGCCACTGCGCCACACGCTAAACTCTGGCACCAACGGCACAGTTTCCGGCACTATGACATAGAGCTTTTACAAGTCACTGCTTTCCGCTGCTGACCTTGCAAACATCCACCATTCACTGACTTTACGGCTTCATCAAACTTACGCAGCAAAAAAACAGAAAAAATGACCCTAAACTTCTGTAAATGGGGAGAGAGTTTGGTTTGCGATCGTTCTTGCTACATTAATATGAAGCGCTTAAGTAGGGTGAGTTAATTAATTTAGTGATGAAGGCTCGATCTTTCGTTCATAAACGTCGACTCTAAGTTCATGAGAATTTGTAAAAAAAAAAAGTGCAAAACAGAAAATTAAAAATTTACAGAAATCTTAGAAAAAAACGAAATAAGAGCAAGTGTGTGTGTGTGTGTGTGTGTGTGTGTGTGTGTGTGGGCTCGTTGAGGCTGTTTCTGGTTCTTATAGAAATAAATTTAATTTGGTATTTGTGCTGTGACAGCTCGAGGAGTTGAAAGGTAAATATTTTTATTTAATTGTTTTTTTCATGTGAGGATGAAAATGAAGCAATTTTTGGATTAGGCTTAGAAGCAGCCATCTTTATAAAGTGTTATTTAAAATTTGTCTCAACATTTTTCCTTCTTTATAAAGATACCCAATTAAGTATTTCAATTAGTATTTTAGCATATTGTGTATAATGTTAATTGTAAAATTGAAGAGGATTTCACACAACAATGGAAAATGCGTTTTCGCCTGTTTATCAAAGAGGTTCATAAATCTGGCTTACCTGGCGTCTACCTGGAGTCGCTTCCGGAGGTTGCATCCCCCCCCCCTTTCCCCAGCGGCCAGGTACCACGCAGGCCTCATGGTTGATGGCCTTCTTACTCGTAACTAAAAGGCCGCGGTATGAACGGCAGTAGCTTTTATTGTCTATTCTTAGCCAGGCTTCCACATTGTTTGTTCCTTCAAGGATATGAATTAATGCTGATGAAGAGCTCTTGATCCAGGGGGTTGAGAGGTACTCTTCCATTTTCCACATGCTGTTATGACACATACGGGTTAAACGCACACACACACTGCATTTTCTTGGACTGTAAGAAGGCGTTTGACAATTCCCACACAAGAGATTAGTGAAAAAGCTGGAGGACCAGGCAGGGATAACAGGGAAGGCACTGCAATGGATCAGGGAATACCTGTCAGGAAGACAGGTATTTCCAGCGAGTCATGGTGCGTGGTGAGGTGTCAGAGTGGGCACCTGTAACGAGAGGGGTTCCACAGGGGTCAGTCTTAGGACCGGTGCTGTTTCTGGTATTTGTGAACGACATGACGGAAGGAATAGACTCCGAAGTGTCCCTGTTTGCAGATGATGTGAAGTTGATGAGAAGAATTCAATCGGACGAGGACGAGGCAGAATTACAAAGGGATCTGGAGAGGCTGCAGGCATGGTCCAGCAACTGGCTCCTGGAGTTCAACCCCATCAAATGCAAAGTCATGAAGATTGGGGAAGGGCAAAGAAGACCGCAGACGGAGTACACTCTAGGGGGCCAGAGACTACAAACCTCATTCAAGAAAAAGGATCTTGGGGTGAGTATAACACCAGGCACATCTCCTGAGGCGCACATCAACCAAATAACTGCTGCAGCATACAGGCGCCTAGCAAACCTAAGAACAGCATTTCGACATCTTAATAAGGAATCGTTCAGAACCCTGTACACTGTGTACGTTAGGCCCATACTAGAGTAGGCAGCACCAGTTTGGAACCCACATCTAGCAAAGCACGTAAAGAAGCTAGAGAAAGTGCAAAGGTTTGCAACAAGACTAGTCCCGGAGCTAAGGGGTATGTCCTACGAGGAGAGGTTAAGGGAAATCGACCTGACGACATTGGAAGACAGGAGAGTAAGGGGGGTACATGATAACGACATATAAAATACTGAGAGGAATTGACAAGGTGGACAGAGAGAATGTTCCAGAGATGGGACACAGCAACAAGGGGGCACAGTTGGAAGTTGAAGACTCAGATGAACCACAGGGATGTTAGGAAGTATTTATTTAGTCACAGAGTGGTCGGGAAGTGGAATAGCTTGGGAAGCGATGTAGTGGAGGCAGGATCCATTCATAGCTTTAAGAAGAGGTATGATAAGGCTCATGGCGAAGGGAGAGAGACCTAGTAGCGGCCAGTAAAGAGGCGGGGCCAGGAGCTGTGACTCGACCCCTGCAACCACAACTAGTTGAGTACAACTAGGCGAGTACACTCACTAAGACACACACACACACACTAACACACACACACATTAACACACACACACACTAACACACACACACACTAACACACACACACACTAACACACACACACACACACACTAACACACACACACACTAACACACACACACACTAACACACACACACACACTAACACACACACACACTAACACACACTACACACACACACACACTAACACACACACACACTAACACACACACACACTCACTAACACACACACACACACACTAACACACACACACACACTAACACACACACACACTAACACACACACACACACACTAACACACACACACTAACACACACACACACACTAACACACACACACACACTAACACACACACACACACACTAACACACACACACACACACACTAACACACACACACACACTAACACACACACACACACAACACACACACACACTAACACACACACACACACACACACACACACACACTAACACACACACACTAACACACACACACTAACACACACACACTAACACACACACACACACACACTACACACACACACACACACACACACACACTAACACACACACTAACACACACACACACACACACTAACACACACACACACCCCTCTCCCCACACACTCCTTCCTCCACTCACATTTACATATTTTAACAATTTATTCAAGAGGTGATATTTAAAGAAGAAAAGGCGGAGGAAGATAAAAAAAAGAGAGAAGGTGCACAGTGAGAAAGCGAAGAATGGAGGAGCAGAGAGGGAAAACTATTATTATTGTGTGGGAAATTGCAAATCCGTAGATGTAGAGACCCCTGACAAAAAGAGGAAATCGAATTTAATCCGAGGAAAGAGAGGATAGTTACGATTCCTTGAATCAAGAGACCTTCACCAGCGTCAAGAATCTTTCCCTTAAAAGGTGGTGGTAAGGCTATGCATGTATGTATATGTCTATGTATCCCACCATGTGTCATGGAAAGTGCCAGGAAACCCTAGCTAGCTCTTGTTCCCGCTGTATAATTATCATACAGGATAGGGTACCAATGCTTTGTATCCAATTTTGTTCAGTTAAAAAAAATATGACTTGGATGGAGATAGGAGCATAGAAACGGAGGACTCGGGTGATTATTATTATAATCAAGTGGGAGCGCTAAACCCGTAGGATTATGCAGCGCCTGCGGGGGGATGTGGAAGGTATTCATGCTTAATTTAAGAAACTGGAGCACAGATCCAATTCCCTAGATCAAGAGCCCCTCACTAGAGGGGTGGACTCAGATGAGGAGACTCGTCGAAACGCCTCGCCTCGGCTTGTCGATGCAAATCTGAAAAAAAGTTCAACCACATCGCCGTGGCACTCGACGTCAAGTGCAACTTTACCACACAGTTCCCTATTGCCTGGCAGTGTGTCATAACTTGAGAATAACTCTTCCGATTGGCTTCAATTTTTTTCTTTTACTGTTGATGTGTTTTCCTCAAGCGAACCTTCGCATGGATTTTAGAATGTGCAAGTTTTAATTTGCCGATTTTATTTAGCAATTTTTTTTTGGATGGGGGGGAGGGGATAACTGTAGATTGTCTCCTCTGATCGGAAATGAGTAAATGTTTGACTTTATCATCAGAGGCTAAGTCTTCACAATGTAGGTACTTTGCCCATAACTGGTTTTCAAAGCTTAACTTAAAGTTTTCAAGTTAGCATATCGACCACATTGAGGGTCATTAAGGCTGCACTTCACCTGCACGCTAATATCTTGAAAGTCTTTTAATTCTTGGAATTTCATCCTGTATTGTGTGGCATATATATATATATATTATATATGTATTATATATATATATATATATATATATATATATATATATATATATATATATATATATATATATATATATATATATATATATAATGCAGTTTATAGACACGATAATAAATGTTAATAGTAAAGGTATGTAAATGAAAATAAACATTTTTTTATGTATATATATTTGTTTTTACAGGTCACCCTCACAACCAAACACGCGACTAGAGCAAACAGAAGCACTGGGAGCCAGCCTTGCTAGCTTATTCCAACACGTCCTACACCTGAAACAGCGGAGGCCTTATGACAAAGTTTCCCTGAAGGATGAAACCGAGCGAAACGGTGCAATAATGAAGACTTACCCTATTTCATAAGCTCTGTCACCTACTTGTGGGCTGCTTGGTCTACCCTCGGCCCAAATACCTTTAATTACAAGCCGAGCGATATGCCTTCACTTGCTGGAGAGGTGTCACTCAAGGTACGTTTGCACACATCACTTGAAAAATGCTTTGACTGTTCCAAGTGGTTGGAATAAGCGAGGGGAGACTGTGGTGTTGAGGGGAAGTGATAGTGGAGGAAGACTGGTGTTGAGGGTCAGGTGATAGTAGGTAAAGACTATAATGTTAAGGGGAAGTGACAATGAATCTAGACTGTGTATAGAACAGGGACAAGAATGAGGGGAAGACTACATACGGTGTTAAAGTGAGGGAAGGGGAAAATGTGTAACGTTGTGGAAGAGAAGAGCCAGGATGAGCCCAGATTTGCACATAATCTCAGTTATTCTCGTCTTCAAAAAATCAATCACAAAGTGCTAAATTGGCCAGACCTCAAACATCAACCTCAACAAAAAATACAACACAGGCCACAACCGCAAAATTTATGTATCCTTGATTTATTGGGCTACATTAATTAGTCAGCACCTTTACCTTATTTCAACAAAAAAAACAAAAATGTGCAAGTTTGATGAGTTTAAGAAAAAAATATATTGTGTAAACTAAGTACTTGAGCAATGAAAGGTTTTCACTTGTATCAACAACCCCAGCTATCCATATTGTCATGCCTTAGTAATCAGAATGATGCAGATTTATGCCAAAAAGTTCAAGAGCTTTTACCATATGCAAACACTGCCATATGTTACATGCACCTAAACAGGTAACACACTAAGCTCACAAAACAATGGCATAAGGATAAAGACTGTTAATGCCTGAACAGCAAGCATTGCAGTCATATATATATATATATATATATATATATATATATATATATATATATATATATATATATATATATATATATATATATATATATATATATATATATATATATAGGAAAGTATACTTTGAATTTATATAAACTAATAAAAGGACAAGGTATAAATATAAAAAGATGCAAACTTTTTAACACATCTATAATAATCTTAACAAATGTTTAAAATAACTTTTTCACATTTCATTCATTGTACTATATACATAATGGAGTACCAGCACACGTACAGAGGAACATCATTTCAAAAATCATTAATCAAACGTCAACATCGTGTTTTGCTATAGCAGTGAAGGGAAAAATTGCACGAATCCCTCTTACAAATCAAACTTGTTTATATATATATATATATATATATATATATATATATATATATATATATATATATATATATATATATATATAGTGTGTGTGTAATAGATTTTTAACAGAATAGGCAAACAAAGCTTCACTTTAAATATTTTTTTTCGATGTTCGATATTATGGATTTATATACTCGCTTGAATTATCATGGTGTAGGTTTTTTTTTTTTTAAATTCTTTTGAGAATTTGGCCTTGCTAAATGCTGTGGTGATATTTCATATCCTACTTAAGGTCAGTATGGTTCATATAGCTTTTAACATCAATACATTATATTTTTAACTTAGTTCCACGGAGTTACAGCAAAAATGAAATTTGTTTGCCAAAACGATACTTGTTGAATTAAATAGGTTCTGGTAAAAAAAAAAAAAGACATAAGCGTTCAAACAGCTATAAGAACGCTTTGACCAGCGTCCTGTTTTCTGTGATTATTTGTTCATAAGGCATATTCAGTGCTTTGGTGGAAGACAACCTCTCCTTTGGCAATAGAATTCTGTCTGGTTTATATAATCACTACTTCGTTCCTCAATATACCGGGCGCAATAAAACACGGCGCCTGGTATATTGAAGAACTAAGCAGTGATTATATAAACCATGTTTTACTATTATATAAACATTCAGTTTATGAATTGAGGTCAGAAACCTACTTTTTTTTATGATTTTTGCTGTCGTTAAGATATTTGAAGAAGTTAAACACAGCTCGGATATTATTGTCACTTTACCACATCCTCGTACGTCAATTTACAGTGCCCCTGAAAACTTATAAATCAGTAAGCAACTCAGCCGAAAGATCAAGATTATAAACACACACGAGTGTTTGAATTTTACATAAAAAAAAAACTTTGTTCAACTATGACAATGCTTAGACCCAGTTTTTTTTTTTTTTTTTGCTTTTGTTTGAAAATCATGTTTAAAAAATCACCAACACTGAAGCGAAAGTTATCAAGGTTTCCAAAGAGCGTGTCTGCAACAATACTAATTAAGCGCTAAACCCGTATGGTTCATGCAGCGCTGTGGGCTGTGATGTGTGCGGAGGTTTGGTACATCTCGGGGGGTTAAGGTGATGGCCTTTTCTGCGCACCTGCAAAACTTGGGATATATTTAATTAACGGAAAAGATGCCAAAGTAGTGTTTACCTGTCATTCAGCCACTGTCTTAACAGTTTGACATCTGATCATAACATGAAAAAGATGGACACATCTTGAATCTAGGTCTTAGTTTTATATTAACCGAGAACTTTTTTTTTTTTTTTTTGAGCGCAATTTAGAGAAAATCTAGGTTCGATTAGGCTAGATTCGTTAGGAAAAGGGACAAGTGTTGCTTGAGGCGGGTCTTAGTCGTACGAAGACCCGCTTTTGGTCATCTGACCGGTCCACTCCGCTATTACCGGTCCACTCCGCTATCACCGGTCCACTCCTCTATTACCGGTCCACTCCTCTCTTTAAAAATTAATATTCTTGTAGGGGAATCTGTCTTCCGTCAAAACATGAACGAAGAACAAATCATCATAAGCAATATCGTGTTCCGAGCATTCTGTATGTCAATGTTATGTATCTAGGAGTAAAATATCGTTAGATACAATATGATGAGTATCATATTTTATTGAGATGACGTTTCGCCCATCCTGGTGGATGAAACTACTACTCGGTTAAATGCCTTTCAATAGCATAATCTTATTAACTGAACATCCTAGTAGTCTGCACGAACGTTAAGGCTCAGTCCTAGTTCAATAAACAAGCTGATATAATTACACTCTAGTTTTATTTTACTTTTATTTGCAGCATTATGACCAACCATAAGTCCAGCTTCAAGTATTGTACTCTTTTACTAGTTGACACGTCTCTTCAGCCTTCAGTTCATAACTGATTGGCTGAAGCCAGATTGTACTATGTTCCATTCTAAATTTCTAGCGCTATGGCATGATAAATTAGACACATATGCAATACTTGGGTATCTTTATCCTCAATAAAGATACCCAAGTGTTGCATATGTGTCTAATTTATCAACTTGTCGGTTCTCTGAGCCATTCATTTACAGCGCTATGGCATACATTTTTTATGGCCAGGAAAGTCATATTCTTTGATTTGCTAATTTATAAAGTTAAATTGTTGATCCTTTCAAAATCGTGTTTAAAAATAATTAGAAAATGATAAAATCATAATATAATTATAATCAGCACTGAACTACTAGTCTTACCTCGCAAAATTTTTAGACTTGGGTATCCACCCCACCGATCAGGAGTGCTAGCCGGATTATTATTATAATAAAAAAGAAGCGCTAAACCTACAACTTGCACTGGATAAAACTGTTATGAAAGATTTATAAGCTACACTGTGGGCTGGACCTGAATGAGAGTAATATTTTGCGAGTAGTATTTCTCCTAGAGTAACAATGACGGTTTTTTTCCCCTTTTCCCAGATATGTTCTTCCATCACATTTCCTCTTTGGAGGGGAAGGGGAAGGAGAGGCTGAGTGGAGTTATATTTGTTCTCTTTAGACATTATCATTTTTCAATTGATCTGGAAAGCTTAATGGCAATTTTTATAACTTTTTCTCAAGTCTTTAAATATTTCACAGTTGCTTAAATTTGCAAACCAGCGTAATTATTTACAAACATTACCTCAGACCAGATCAGGATTCGAACTTCCGTGCACTGCAACAACGTATACACTGCTTGTACCACACGGCCAGATAACAGATAAGGATGGGAGCCTAGCAGACACAAGGTGTTAGTTTCCCGGAGCCACCAGGCTTGTGTTCCAGTTATTTCGTCTCATCCTGCTACATGCACTGGCTCATGAGAGAATTTTAGACTGCTTAACAATTCGCGAAAGAGCGAAATTATTTACATCATCATCTCAAACCTCGCTCGTTCGATAAATGTTGAGCATTCTAAAAATTCTTAGTGGACAAATGCAGGATGAGATGAAATATCTTAAACACAAGCCTGGTGCTCCGGGGTATGGGGAAACAACGCCTTGTGTCTACGGGAAGGCCATACTTATTTGAGGTCTGGCTGTGTGGTTTAATTATTAAGTACTGTTCTTTGTTATGGATTGTACGGGTTAGTCCTGCTCTAACCTGTGTGTGTGTGTGTGTGTGTGTATATAATTTTCGTTTCAATAACTAACCAAGTTAGATGTTCCTGTACAATAATTTGCTGAAATGACTCAAGGAAAATATAATATTTTCTGTATTTTTTTCAATGAAACGTGTAAGGAGCTCTGTTTTCTATAATATACATTTGATACAAACTACAAAGGTTTTTCGAGCTGAGAAGTAGAATTAATATGACATGGAAGACTGATATAAGGAGGGAAGATAAAGTGGGATTCCTGCACTTAAAGAATTCATTGAAACAATACCCTCACGACCACCAGCCAATTGGCTTAGGGTCACAATTTAGCTTTGATTTTTTTTTATTAACTTAAAAGGCTCAGGCTTCGAGCAATGTAAATACTGCATCTGATGGACAGGACCCACCAGTCAGTCTAAGCGTAACAGAAATTATAAATTCGCAGAGGATTCTTACAGATAAACAATTGCACATATACTAGCTGAAAGGAGTTTTCACTGTATTAGAAACAAAGTTTTAATATTACCCCAAAAATAAATGTCAAGCTGAACAAGAAATATCGCATACAAGTGAGATGTCTGAGCTCTCAACTTGTAAGTTATGGACAAACATTTTTTTTTCCTATGACATACATTTCAATATCTATATTTTTTTTTATATTAAAATTATATTAAACTAAATTATAGTTTCAGATATTAACGACCACTTTGTATACAATAACTACGACATTTTTAATTTCAGCGTTCTCGGTAATATCTTACATTATCATCATCAAACTGCAAGAAAAAAAACACTTATTTTGCAAAAGATTATGATATTAACATTCTAAAAAATAAACTAAAAAGTTAGATCACAGCGCTTGTCGAGGAGGAAGCTGCGCTTATGGTATACACGACTGCTGATGCAGTGCCACATTAAACACTCGGCCAAACTGGCAATTTCAACAGTAAAATAACTGATCTACACGCTGCCTCTTACCTACAGTATTTCTTTAATATAAATAGAGCAAATGTAATAATAGACTAAGAAAATAATATCCTTAATCCTACTTTAATATTGCCATATCACAAAATATACTCTATGCAGTACAGCTATTCACCAACATTCAGCCACCTCACTAATTCTCTAGGGCATACACAATGCTCATCAGCTTCATGCATAACTTCTTGTTGGTCTATTCTATGTACAAACTAAATATGAAAATATGCTTCACTGAGATATACATGAAACACTCATTTAATATGCCTGAAGTGTTAAATAATCTCTGTCGTGATAGCTACTATAATGAGATGCAGATATTTCTTTATTTGATATCCACACTAAATGTTTATGAAATTAAAAATCAATGCACCATAACTTTAAAAAATTTGTTTACACGTCCGGACAATTTGTGAATACAATGGGTACTTTTAACATGACTTCTCACGTGCAACCATGGGCAATATTCCTCCACACACGTACAAATACACACGTATAAATTTGGAGTAAGTGTAATAAAAAAAAAATATATAACCCATCCATATAAATGAATTGCTGCAACATTTATGGTGAACACGGTGTTACGCCTGTCAAGGGGTTTTACCCCATAAATAACAATATTACAATTGCCTCCAGCCTTCCATTACCATAAACGTTATTCCTGTCTGCTTTCAGTAATCAACAGCGATACCCCTTCTCAACAATGTTATAATTAACACTAACTGCAAATAACTAACAATCAGTATAAAACCTTTTCGAGCGATTTTTTTTTTTTTAACTAAGACGTTACAATGCCAAGTTAAGATGTCAACATCTGAACATTGCCCCCCCCCCAAAAAAAAAAAAATAATTAAATGACTACTGATAATGCAAAAAGAAACAGAAGAAAAATTCATTTGCCAAATGTTTTTAAGTTTGTTTACATATTTTTAAAATAGTGTTGCAGGCTGTTGCTATAACAGTTCAGATGTTGACTTTCACTTTCGACTCGTGGTCCTTTATTTCTGGTGAACCAAAATGCATAATTTCCCACTTTTGTTCAATTTTACTTAAAGTAAATAGACTTGTAAATTTAGTATAATCTTCACATTTCAACACAACTTTAAATTACATAACTTACAAATACTATATAAATATTCATTACTTGGATAAAAAGGAATGATGGTGGAATGTTTTATGAGAAGTAATATGATACAAGGCATGTGGGGAGTAGATTGGTGATTTCTTTATCAGGAAACAGCACAGTGTTATAGAAGGAATTCAACATCTTAAGTATGGTGAAAAAATGCCTTTAAACAATACAATGTTTATAAAAAAAAAACCATTTTTTTTTACATGCATAAAATTTTTAAGACATTCTTTACCAAAGTTTCAAATGTTGAGTTCACCCTAAAACCCACAACGCCCAATATCCCTAAAATCATTTCAAATATTATAGGGCAGATGCCACCAGACAATGAAGATTACCATATGAAGGAACCTCAATAGTGGTCCTATCTTGCAAGCCTCGCCAAAACTAGGATGCAAATGTACTGCATTACTCGAGTCCTGTACTGTCAAACCCACAAAAAAATGTTTTTTTTTTTTCCAAAACTATCAGTGAACTCTTGATCATAGTTAACATATATAAATAAATCATGAGAAAAGGATTGTTCATGGGCTTGCGCATGTACACCCCCTCCCCCTTCAGCATGAAGCTGTGTGCGCGTATAAAAAAGATTTTTTTGGTAATAAATATATAGGAGATAATTTTAAAATCTTGGTATTTTTAAATATACGACAAAATTCACATGGGTAATAAACATTTGTGCAAAGATATAACCAGTGAGTGTGTAACATACATCTTATTGCATGAACACAGTGCCAATGCATGAGCAAAGTCAATACATGTGAGCATGACAATAGTATTTATGCATTAGCAGAGTGCCAATCCAAGCCTTGGCAAAACAGATATATAATATTTATCCACATTCGACTAGTAATTTTCTGTGCCACTTCTTATCTGTCTTCCAATAACTTAGACTTAATTTTTTTTGTTAAAATAATTAAATTAAGTAAAGTCTTCTCTTAGTTTCTTCTTTCTTGCTACAATATTTAGCCCTTTCCGGCGAGAATTTTTTTTCAAGGTTAAAGTAATATATTTCCAATAAGTTCAGTTATATATCTCCACTATGAGCAATGTTACTGGTTCGGTTTAATTATAACATCTCTGATTAGAGACTGTCAATAATTGTCTTAATCAAATATTGTACAAATTCTTGAGTGGCCAGTCTAAACAATGAATTGTTTTGCTTAAGTGCCACATTTGCTTCACATTATTATTATTATTATAATCAAAAGAAGCGCTAAACCACAAGGGTTATACAGCATTTGCTTCACAGCAAATATATTAAAAAGTGAATTTCACACACTATTAAAAAAATAAGTTTGGGAAGTTGAGAATATAATTTTACATTTTGGGTTTATGCTTGGTAAAGCCAAATTTATCATTCCTCTTGAGCAACCAGTTTTTCGTGTTGACATTACTGCTCACTTGATATTAGCATGGCTGGGAAAAAAAAAATGATTCCTGGTGACTTTTACAACGCACAAGCAATATATCTAAAGTATAAATTTCAATTTTATTCTTTTAAATTTTGTGTAATTATGAAATTAGAAGAAATATACATGTGCTGGCGCAACAAAATGTAATGAACACTGGTCAGTGAGAGAAGAAATCCCCGACGCGAGAAAAATGAGGAAGAATTGTGGTCTAAATATTTCAGCCTCTCAGCTGATGGTCTCTTCAGACTATCATCCTTCCTGGTTTGTCTCGTCTGGGTTTTCTTCTTTGACCAGTGTTAAGTACATTTTACTACAACATATATATATATATATATATATTATATATATATATATATATATATATATATATATATACACAAATTTTATGCATTTATAAAACTTTTCGGAGTGAACTCAAAAGTAAAAACAAATATTAATCATGTCATAAAATATCGGAGAAACTTGTGTAAAATTTTCAACACAAGCTGCATATATAATACCCTGTTAATAATGAACAATTTAATATAAACCTTGAGAAAATTCCATTTACTGCTCTTATTTTGGGAACAATGAATATCCCACGTGATGGGTGTTAGGTTAACATTGTAAAATATCAAGATCACGAAACCATACCACTGGTGGGGTTCGAACCCGCGGTCAGAGTGTCTCAAAACTATAGACTGTCGCGTAAGCCACTGGGCCAGCTAGCTTCAATAAGATTCATCAACTAGGTATATTTCTACACCAATGCATTTATGGACACAGTGGTGCCTATGCTAACCTTCCTATGGTGTAGAAATATACCTAGTTGGATGAATCTTATTGAAGCTAGCTGGCCCAGTGGCTTACGCGACGGTCTGGAGTTTTGACACTCTCTGACCTTGGGTTCGAACCCCACCCGTGGTATGGTTTGTTTGCAATCGTGTCATTAAGATTTCGTGAGTCAAGATCACGAAGGCAGCCACACAGGGTAGAGGAATGGAATTATGATATTTAATACAAAGGTCGGATCATTTTTTTTAAACGACATTTATAATGTTCATTACTCGGTATCATTTTCCTAAAGTACCAGAAATGCAGATAACACTGTAATCTTGCAACACAACAGAAAACTATGTGAAAATACAAACAAATAAAATCTCTATCATTGAGTTCATACAGTAGTGTGTGATATGTCTGTCATGTTTCATGGGAAGAACCTGTGATCTTAGCCATAAACCAATGACTGTTTTGCCAAAAGTGTAAATTTATAGTTGAAATAACTGCAAAATCTAAATATCACTTTAGTATTTTTCACTGAAATTCAATAATGCCAACTAAATTTATGGCGGCTTTAGAATGGGTAAAATTAAGCTACAACTGAATGGTAATTATAGCAGAGTTGGTTACTAATTTTTTTTTACTGTACAGTTCCCAATTTGTTTGTCAAGGCAGTTCACATGAACATATCTATCCGTAAATTAAATTTAGGTAAAATTATATATACGTATATGCAAACAATTGCAGACAGGCGATCTTAACTATGCAAAACATAGTTAAGATTGCCTGCCTGCGATTGTTTTGCATATATATATATATATATATACATATATATAAACAAAATATTGGTCGATCGCCTCAGGGTGAAGGAACAACTGCTTTCGATTTCTTCATGATGCTGGTGAAGGTGCTCTTGATCTAAGGAACTGGAGCTGCCCTCCCTCTTCCCTCGAGTCAAACCTAACTGCCTCCCATCCACCCCGTGAACTGTATGAACCCTAAAATTTAATGCTTCTCTTTTGAGTATAATCAATTTCTTAACCTCCACCGAAGATTTTTCAATCGTCAATGCTGCCGGGTCTGACCACAACCTTCCATTCCCACACACATTTTTAGCAACCAGTCCGGCCTCAGGCCAGGCCTCAAGAGCAGCACAACTCTCGAAACCGGTCACAGGTACTGTACTAATATAGTAAACACCCATTAAATTTATTGGCGGTTTCTGACGTTTCCAAAATGGCGTGCCTCAACACACACATTTTTAAAGTTTCAAAACTGTTTTGAGTGATGATCACCAGAAGTGTGACAAATACTGTGCAAATCCAAGAGCAGAACCCGTCACCCAAGCTCACACAAAGTACCATAGTGAAGTATTGAACAATTTCTGTTTCTTCCTCAGACACTCAACATAAATATACTAACAGACAGCTGTGCCCTCACAGCTTAATGTCCATTATTCACACATTAATTTCAGATATAAATATTACACAGTAATTTTCAACTTGGGAATATCACTTGTTCATAAATACCTCACGAACGAGATCAGAGTTTGACACGTAGTGGTCCTTGATCCCGTACACGTCTGAGAGTCTGTGTCTCGTGTTTCCCAAACAAGGAACATCTCGCTCCTTTAATGAAAATCATTAACAATAACATGTAAAGGATCTTGAGCCTTTTCTACACACTCCCGTATAACCTGGAGAATAATATTGAGCCTTCGATCCAAGGCAGTAAGGTGGGGCTCCCACAAGACAGGGTTGACGGGGTCGAGGCTTAGAGACGACCTTATTGCTTCACTCAGGCGATGAGGACCCGTGTGGTACCTAAGAAATACAAAAACCATGACTGTAGTTAAAATGTCAACACGATAAGACAGATATGCATATGATGGTTTTGGTGGAGTGGCTATTAGGCAATATTTTTTTTTAGCACACCGGAAGACACTCATTCACTCATTCAATCGCTGTTATGCCAGAAGTGTGAGGGCATCATTACTCAGATGGCCCTCCAAACTAGGACATCCTCACCTCTCCTTCAGACTGCAAGCACTGTGTTTCCCACCTCTAGGACTCCAAATCCGGCTAACTGGTATCCATGAATCCCTTCATAAATGTTACCTTGCTTGCACACCAACACTTCAAAGTCACAGAAAAAACTATTTACCTCCACTCCAATTTAAAGCACTTGCAAAAAGTCTGTTGGATGTTCAAGTTAGCACTCGTTGCTGCTGTATGACCCCAGTAGGTTTAGCACTTCTTTTTTATTATAATAATAAAATCACTCGTTGCCTCCCTCCAACCCATCTTGGGAAGACCCCCCCCCCACCTCTCCTCCACTCTACATGAAATTTATATATCCTTCTATTCATCCTATTTTGATCTATGGTTTCATGCGTAAACCATAACAACCCCTCCTCGTTTCTCTGAATTATACCTTACTCCTTATTTCCACACTCTTAATTCTCTGCTTCGTATTCACACAACGCGTCTTCACTAAACCATACCACGGGTGGGGTTAGAACCCGCGATCAGAGTGTTGGTACCACTATACCCTTGTACATTTTCCTTTTTTTCCATCGACAGATGCCTAAATACAGAACTTTTATTTTTCTCTCATCTCTTATACATCCATCCACTGACAGGTCCACTCACAAATGTCTGGTCACATTTACGTCTTCCATACTCCTCTCAAATCTAATATCCATTTTTGCATTGCCTAGATTTTTTTTATTGTTACCTTCATCACCTCGCTATTTCCTATTTTCACTTTTAATTGCGTTCTTTTACATTCCCTCCCAAGAGAACAGTGTCATCGACATTTCCCCCTTACTCCCAGCATCACACATCACACTCGCATCTGGTTCTTCCTTACTCCTACGTGATGTTAAACCTCCCTGAACAACATATGAAATCACTGCCTCACTTTCTCCAACAACGTTTAACATCTCAAAATATTCTCTCCATCTTCCCATCAAATATCTTTATTTTTAATGCTAAATCCATTTCTTTCCTAGGCTTTCTCAACTTATTAATCTCACATTAGTCTCAGCAAAATTTGTTGAAAAACCTAACCTACTCTCTCACAAGCTTGCTTTTTGCATTCCCTCATCACAATTCTAACCTACCTACCTACCTCTCTCTCTCTCTCTCTCCATATACTCTGTCTTCTGTGTATCACGTCTGCATTATAAAACCTTTTATCAGCTTACTTCATTTTCCCCTATTTCCACCACTCGCTCCAGCTACACTAATACTGAATTATTAAACGTACCTCATACCTCTTCGACCCATTTTCCTAGTCATTATCTCGACCTCCCTTTTCTGCCACCAGTTGCTTATGTCTTAGCCTATCTCCTTGAAATTATTCACTTTCATTAACTCTTACCCACTGATGATCTCCTTGTACCCCAACCACCTTTTACTCTGTAGGTACCACTCAGATATTGTATATTCAGATGATAGACACATGGGAACAAACTAAAAAATAATTTTACTTGAGAACATTAAAGTTGAGAGAAGTGAACCTCAGCGCGTGTGCTCAAGCTGAGTGCTTTCAAATTAAATGTTTTTAATGTTCTCATTTAATACTCTCAACTATAAGAAAGTAAAACAACTTAAGCTTCACCTATAAAACTACTGGTGCACAAACTCATCACCTTGACGTATATAAACTCGTATCTACATAACACAGGGAATACAAAGCCGATTCTACGTTTTCGAAACCAAATTTTAGCTACCGGTTTAACACGGTACAATAAAAGATGCATCATGCACGAAATTTGAACACAGTTGCTGGTGAGTTAAGATGTTGATGCAAGTAAACACTACTGGAATATATGGAGACTCTTTTTTAGTTAGATACACTGACGATGTTTAATACTACGGGCTGTGTGGCTAAGCACATCCACCCTTGGGACGCACCTTAGTAAAGAGGCGAGAGTAGAGTGTCGGATCAAACAGCACTGGTAGACGGGCGCCAAGATGGTCACCTCGTCGTGGAAGGGTTTACCAAACCCTCGACCATGGTCCAGATGCAGTGGGGCAGAGTTGTTCCCAAACATCTACAAATAAAAAGAAATCAACGAAATCATGCATTTTGTACGTCTTCTGTAAAGCCTCAAGGAGAGTATGAAGACATGTTACAGAAAAAGTTTATATTAGGAACTTCGTTTTGGGTTGAATTTGATCAGGCTCTACCAAGGGCAAAACTTTCTCCTCATATAAGCTTGTTCTGCAAACTGTCTTCATAGTTGTCAGCAATACTTTATTTAATGTTAAGACAATATACGGTTGACTGCAATTTAAGACGTTTCTGGTGGACAAAACGTCTTCGCAGTAAAGCGCCATAAACCGCATGTTATCGTATTAACATACCTGTCAGTATATTCTATTATTCATATACACACCATTTCATCCGCCTAATGAGATCGACGCAGCAAATCATGTAAAACTGCATCGATGGATATCATTAATAATATTAATCCCAATGCAAGTTTACTCCAGTGTTTGGCGTTGTTAATAATTTTAACAATGTCAAAAGTTTAAAAATCAACATAAATGTACCCTTCAAGAGTTAGATTAATGCCAGTGAGGAAGGGGAGGACTGGACCTATTCTTCCCTTCCCGGGCGTGGGACTGACTGCCTCTCATTCCCCAGGCACCGTGGATGCAGTAACAACAGTAAGTTTTTACCTTAAACGTTTCGTAATGATGTCGATCCATGTTTCCCATGAGGAAGTCGAGAACCGACATATCCATGATGTCCAAAAGTCGCCTCCCTTCATTATACGGGTGTACCTCCTTCACGAGATCACAGTAATCGTCGTCTGAAAGTAGCAAGAAACCTTCATAGAAGAAAATGTCTGAAACAAAGCTTACACTAAGCTGTATCAGCAGTCCTCTCTAAGACGGTCGTCGCCAGCAACTCTATAAGACACCTTGGCAAAAGAGTGAGTTCCTCGTATTGGGAACTTGCTGCTCAACTCTCCACTGGAAGAATTTTTTCGCTGCATGACTCACTAGGGTTTAGCATTCTGTCTCTAGCTCATACCCCAAATAACTATATTAATAAACTAATCTGCATATTATACAAAGCTAAGTTTAATGTCTGCTGATCTAAAACATTTCCTTCGTTAGACAATATTACATAAGTCTCTACATTAGTAAACATAAATTTGACCTAAGACTATTGTGAACATATCTTTGACTGATATTCGTAATAGCACAAATAATTTCTATCTGCAGCTGTGCCTCTGCTAATTAGGCTAATCCGCAGGATACAATTAATATTGCAATGTTCAAGCCCTAATTCCCTTCGTGGAGAATGGCGCCTTGATCCCGGTAGATTGCTCTGTAGCCGAGCAGTTTGAGTTACCTTCCTCCTACGATACAACACGACTGACTTTCAATTTCCAGACGTAATGTGAACCCCTAGAGACGTGAGCGCTTCCCTTTCAATATAATAATAATTCACCTACGCGCATCTCTGGATATATCCTGTAAGGTATTTTGAACAAGAAGGAGAGGAACAGTTGAAGAGGAGGAGGATAATTACCTACTTCCCACTGCGCCTTGCGTCGCTTGTGATAGCTTCTGCGCCACGGGTGACGCCACACCTTGCGAGGAGCCGCTTCCTTTCCCGGCAGGAAGATGGCGAAGGATCCCTCCAGCATGTCGGGATTGCCGCAGATGGCGTGGGCGGTGTCGCAGTAGTAGCTGTAAGGGCGGCCACGCTACAGTACACTACACTAACACTACTTACTCTGAATGCATACTAATGTTAGTCTGCCAAAAGTGAGTATTTATTCTAACACACCGCACATTACACTCGTTTTTACCAAGATTACTCATTATTATTATTATTATATGCCAGAGGCAGCGATAGCTGAAAAAATACTATAAAGAACACTGCTAGATATCTGTGGCCACAAAGGTATATATACCGAGAGGGATACAACTTTCATTATATATAATGTATGTTGGAAGTCTAATTTAATATCTGTTTTAGGAATTAAAGTATTCTTGGCTGGTGGTGTATAGGTTACATGCAGCATTAATGACCTTAATGAACCAAGTAAACTAACCAACTTGTGGCCACAGTCAAACACTGACCAGCGGAGGCAAAACAAATGAGCTCCTCAAATACTTCCTTTGTATCTTGATTTCTTGCTTGTCTAGACTCGAGGCTACATATCGGCGTTCCCCGTGGTCCGCTGACTGACTGACAGACTGGCGGAGCTGAGAGTGACAAGGAGAACATCTACGTACTTTACTTGGAAGAAGTTAGCCAATTACGTCTGTGCAAGTTGTTGAATGCAAGCGAGAGGCAACCGGTGCAAGACTTACCTGGACATGACTTGGTAAAGAGTGTTCAACTCGACCACACGCTGAGAACTAGTAGATGCTGTCAAACAGTAGTCAATTCACCTACAACTGCCGTGGAAGAAGAGGATGTCAGATGGTTGGTTACTCACCTACACTTGCCATGGAAGCAGAGGTTGTTATCGGGAGAGATGAAGAAGGTTTTGAGTAGGTCGCCCTGTGCCAGCGCGTACAGTTCCTGGGTTATGTTGACGTTGCGACCCACGATAGGCACCGCTCGCCGGAATCCCAACATCCTGGCAAGCAAGATCACACTTCTCGTACTCCATCCTCAAACATCATTAACTTTACCGAGCAAACATCCTGGATACAGACATCCTTAGGCCACTAGGTGGGAGCTAGCCAAGGCTAATGATAGCTATGGAAAGACGCTTGGTTTCCCAAGCTGTAAGTCTTATTCAGCCCGATAATATTTAGGAAATAAAATTGAACTAGGCATAAACTAACTCACAGGTAATGTGCCCTGAAAGTGTTGTATTTCAGAAAACCAGAGAGTAAACAGACCTTTCTCCCGACTGAATAAGGAACTTCCTCTCCGTTGGGCTGTCATGCTTCAAGACAACTTCCAGAATTTAATTTAGCTTTTTCCTCTCTAACGTGTTGTGAGTTCACCCAGTTTCTCGGTTCTTTTCCCTAGATACTGCGCCGCTGTTGTATTCAGACTTATTAACAAAATTACTAGCTTCCTTACTGCAAATATTTTATTTCATCTTCCTGGTAATAAGCCTCGTTATTATACCTCACTCTGCCTGCACCTCCCTCGGCCTGTAACCTCCCTCGGCCTGCACCCCCGCACCATCTCCCTATATCTCTGCCTGTACCTCATCTCTCCTCAAGGTGGGTTTCTTGATCCCAGTGAGGGGGCTCTTGTTCCAACGAATTGTACCTATGCTCCCCCTCTTCCTTTGATCGAACCTGAATGCCTCCCATTCCCCCCAGGCAGTGTGTGACCCCTACGGGTATAGCGCTCCACCCTCGAATATAATTAAAAATATATAACTCGTTAAGGTTTCCTCTTAACCTGGGTACCAACCTGTCCAGGTGGAAGGCGGCGATCTCCGCGTTGTGTCGCTCGAAGTCAGTGAAGTAGAAATGGTTCTTGAGAGTCTGCTGCTCGCGGGGGAACCTGGAGGAGGAGGAGCAGGGAAGAAGAGAACTGGTTAATAGACGCCTCGGATTTGGAGTGGGAGGAATGAAGGGTATTTTTGGGAGGGAACTTGAGAGGGCAGCGGGACACCTTTGGGGAAAGGAGGAAAAAGAGAGGGTAGTGGGGCACTATGGAGAAGGAAGGGAGGGGAAAAAACGATGGTCAGTAAGCCATGTAAAAGAAAGGAACACTGCTGTAGATACTATGAGAAGAAGTTGAAGGAAGTGAACGTGGCGACCTTGGCAGAGAGAAGGACAAGGGAAGACATGATTAGGATATGCTAAATTTTACAAGGAATTGACAGAGCAAATGGGGACAAATAGTTTGAATTAAGAGGATTGGGATCAAGGAAAGACAGATGAAAGTTAAAGACACAGATGAGCCACATGGATTTAATGAAGTATTTCTTTAGTCTCAGGATGTACGAAAAGGGGAATAATCTGGATGAGGCAGTGGCGGAGGCAAACTCAATAATGCACAGCTTTCAGGGCAGAAACATGGCCCAAGAGGCCAGAAATCAGTGATGTCGATCAAAATAATCTATGAAGAGGGACCAGGAGCTGAGTCTCGACCCATGCAAACAATGTCCAACTGCAGGAGCCTCAGGTAAGCAGAAGCACCGAGATAATTTAACAAACTTTTCCAATCACAAACAAAATATTTTGAGTTTTTTCCAAGTGTTGATCCCTGACCTTAATACTTTTATTTAGATCCTTTACTGACAACATCCCAGAAACAACCTTGAACTTTAGATCTCAGTAATGATGAAAGTTTATTGTGCTTGACTAATTCATTAAACTTAAACGTGATTTATTAAGCGGCTTTAGCGAAAGCTGGAGGAGGTTGACCTTGAGTGTTTGGTTTTTGTAGGAACTGTACCAAGTACTGAGTGCCTTCACTACAAATGTACCAAGTACCGAGTGCCTTCACTACAAATGTACCAAGTACCGAGTGCCTTCACTACAAATGTACCAAGTACCGAGTGCCTTCACTACAAATGTACCAAGTACCGAGTGCCTTCACTACAAATGTACCAAGTACCGAGTGCCTTCACTACAAATGTACCAAGTACCGAGTGCCTTCACTACAAATGTACCAAGTACCGAGTGCCTTCACTACAAATGTACCAAGTACCGAGTGCCTTCACTACAAATGTACCAAGTACCGAGTGCCTTCACTACAAATACAGTGCACAGAGTATTTTCACTTCAAATCATCGATTTAAATTTCTCAGAGTCAGAAATTCTGGACTATGAAAGTTATATATGATTTGGAAGACAAAACTGGTTTCCCCACAGCTAAACTTTTTCTTACATATTATTCATCAGAGGATAAAATGAAACTGTCACGATGAATCACATTAATGTACCAAATATCGTATGAATGGGCTTCGTGTTTTTTGACAATTTAAAAAGGAAACACTAGATAAGGGTTACGAAAATTTTAAATTTGTATCGGAGGCCACTCAGTAAGCAGCGTGACGCTGCTCTGGAGGCCACTCAGTAAGCAATATGATACTGTCGTGGAAGCCACTCAGCGAGAATGTTGTCAATTATTGAGTATTATACCGCAGTTTTGAGAGATACTTATTAGTTAAGCTTTCTTCCTTATGAATGTTTGGCGTTTTTGACTGTTTATTTAAAACACCTCATTTTATATATATATATATATATATATATATATATATATATATATATATATATATATATATATATATTACTATATATATATGTGTGTGTGTGTGTGTGCGCGCGCGCGCGAAGAAAAAAAAACGGGGGTTTAATGATAGCTCTAGGCCTTTCGTGTTGCTATCAACACATCAGGAGCTTGCAATGTTGCAGAAAAAGAGGGATCCAAGCAAATACGATTAGAGGAAATACGATCCAAACAAATACGATCATAGAAAGCACCTTTGCAAAGGCGCTTCCTGTGATCAAATTTTCTTGGACCTCCTTCTACTCCTCGTCTTCTCTGCAACATTGCAAGCTCCTGATGTGTTGATTGCAACACGAAAGGCCTAGAACCATCATTCAATTCCCCCCTCCCCCGTGGTTGTGTTGCATCTTGTATTGCTTCTTCGCGAATATTTTAAATCTAAGAGCTCGATTTATTTCTAAGTTTTCATAAGCCACCCTGGACACCCTAAAATCTTGCCATGGATCTCTTGGTGATCCTTGGATCTCCTGGGATCCTTGGATCTCCTGGGGATCCTTGGATCTCCTGGGGATCTTGGATCTCCTGGGGATCCTTGGATCTCCTGGGGATCTTGGATCTCCTGGGGATCTTGGATCTCCTGGCGGTCTTGGATCTCCTGGCGGTCTTGGATCTCCTGGCGATCTTGGATCTCCTGGCGATCTTGGATCTCCTGGGGATCCTTGGATCTCCTGGGGATCCTTGGATCGCAGTTTGAGTGTCAGTGTGAACTGCGACCTTTAACAATGTTAAACTCAAGCTTTAAATACATTCGTATTTAAAGCTTGAGCTAAGCATAAAATACGAAGTTTAAAGCTTGAGCTAAGCATAAAATACGAAGTTTAAAGCTTGAACTAAGCATAAAAAATAAGTACAAATTTTTCCGCCATAATGAGCGAGCTTCAAGACAATTATGACAACGTGCTAAATTATCTGCAACTCCGTGATTACGGCTTCAACGTGTGACAAAATACTGATGAGACCGTCAGTATATCGGGGGGGGGGGAGGGGCGGAAGGGGTGATTTCCTCCCCAGTTCATCAATTTGTGATTCCACTGAGGACGACGATCAAGCGACAAGAGTTGATGTAAGTGGAAGAATGGTGGCTATGCCCTTGTGATTGGAGTCTGGTATGGTGATGGTGGCAGCCACGTTCTTCGTTGTTGAGAAAGGTGGAGATAGATGGTTTAAAATTGCTTAAGGATGGAAAGATAAGACATAAATGCAGTATAATGCAAGCCTTTATTGACTACGTTTCGCCCCCACACAGTGGGTTTTATCAGATCTGTTTGTGACTTGATAAAGCCCACTGGTCGAAAAGTAGTCAATAAAAGATCGCATTGTACTGCATTTGTGTATTTTTTTCCCAGTTTAGCAAGGTAATGGCAGCAGTTGAGTGATGACAGTGTGGTAACGGAAGCAACGCTACGATGGCACCCGAACTAGAGTTCACCAGTAAGTGAAGACGGCTTGTTCTCCGCTGCCAAGTCGCCTCCCACAACTACGGGCCACCAAAGACACAGAGTGCGTGTGAGAATCAGCAGGCAGGAAGGCAGTCGTAGCCCCCCTCCCTCACACACTCATTCACACTCACTCACCTCATGGGCTTGAAGAGAGCATGTCCACCGTCGATGAATTCAATGATGAGTTTGAGCTGTGTCCCGCCTTCCTTCTGAGCTGTGAACACAATACACTTCTTTAAATCACACTTGGCACAACAACACTTGAACATTAAGGGTGATCAATAAAAAAACACAACTTTAATCGTCCACAATCTTAATAAAAAAAACTGTCTTATTTACTCGACACACGGTTTACATTGCTTCGATAAAGGAAAAACTTAGGATGATAAATTATCCTTATTGTCTGAGAACATATAGAAATTTAATGTCTACATTATTAAAGAAAAATACAATGTGAACTTACCGCAAGACTTAAAAATTACGAACCTTTATACATCAAAGGCACAACCAATGTCTTCGCACATTTTAAGTTTAGGAAACTCCAACGACACTTATGTATGAATAAGACCTATGTGCAACACCTGGGTATCTTTGAGAGAAGTTTCGTCCACTAGGGAATTCATCTAATACAAATACACTAGAGATTTTTTTTTTTAGGGAGCCAGTCAGGTGGAAATAGTCGAGTGATGCAGCAGTAGAAGGGGTTACCTACATACGAGTGGGCGGGGCCCACTCCATGCTATATCTACTTCCAATGGTGGGCCCCTCTCAATGGTGGGCCCTCTCAATGGTGGGCCCTCTCAATGGTGGGCCCTCAATGGCCCTCTCAATGGTGGGCCCTCTCAATGGTGGGCCCTCTCAATGGTGGGCCCTCTCAATGGTGGGCCCTCTCAATGGTGGGCCCTCTCAATGGTGGGCCCTCTCAATGGTGGGCCCTCTCAATGGTGGGCCCTCTCAATGGTGGGCCCTCTTCTCAATGGTGGGCCCTCTCAATGGTGGGCCCTCTCAATGGTAGGCCCTCTCAATGGTGGGCCCTCTCAATGGTGGGCCCTCTCAATGGTGGGCCCTCTCAATGGTAGGCCCTCTCAATGGTGGGCCCTCTCAATGGTTATTTATCACATAAACCCAGCCCCTTTCACCCCAATCCGAGAATGGTATCCCCCGTATTCCATAAGCGCATCCCCCTGTCCCTCTACCTCAATCATCCGAGAAAGGTATCCCAGTTTTCCATAACCCAAGGCCCTCTCTATCTCAATACACTCAAAATGAATAGTGCAAGACTATCATAAACTCTAATTCACCAAAATATAAAAAAATATATATGCCGGTATGTGGTGCATATGTATGCTTATGACTCATGCAAGTGCATATACATGGTTTTGCTTATATGTGCATGTACCTACATCTTTAAATTGCTCACACACACACACACACACACACACACACACACACACACACACATGGGTACCTCTTCACATATACCTTTAAAAAAGTACCCCTTCGGGGATACCTATTTACTAAATAATCTCGTTATTGTTGCAAGCGCACTACTCGAGATATATTCACACGAGCACAAATGCCTCGTTAACAATGTACAAATGAACACACATGCTGGTAAGAACGTAGCCACGGGTGGTCCTCCGGACTACGCTATATTATGTTTTATTTACCAAGGAAAAATTACTTGGTACATAAAGAACTAGAATTTGTTTTTCAGTTATCTGTGTCATAACTTTAAAGGAGCTAACGCATATTACAGAGGTATCTTATTGTCGTAGTAATGTTTGAGTTCGTATTAAACACAAGTCGGCTAAGTTTGCCACGACTCATGGATATTAATCTTGGGATGGACCGAGGCAGCGTTGAACGACTTGGATGTGGGTGTTAAACGTGGTGGGATGGGATAACCATGTAGGTCAGGCAATATGCTAAGAGTACAGGGACGACGAATAACAGCCCAGACAACTACTAAAACCCTGAACTGATCGGATAACCGACCAAGTTGGTCCGTAACTAAAACATACAAGTCGTTGAGTAGTTTAACTTACGCTCGTATTTTCTCCTGCCGCTCACAGAATTTGGCAGTCCGGCCAAGCCCGAGTTCAGGTTACACCGGAAGATAAACATTCTTTCACTAATATGCTGGAATATTGTTCATTTAATGTGACCTGAGGTCCAGTGTTGTTTCTACAAGTGTTGGAGCGGTAATGTTTAGTAAGTGGGGAGAATACCTCAATTAACCCTCAACGTCGCATTTCACAACATATGGATAGATCATTCGACATTGGCCTTCCTTTATCTACACCGTCTAATTCTGCAGTCAGGGCTCACTGCCACTTGAACAACAATCCTCTTACATCTGAGGATTTCACAAGTATGACAACACCACCGAAGAGATTGGATTGGATCTTGCCATCTGTGAGCGTCAGTACATTGTTACCTTGAAGCCTCAACTGAAGAACTCGAATTACATCTAGTCAGTTGTTCGTACAATAATGCATTTCATTCGTGAGTATTTAGAAAAAAATATATGTTGATGTAAATGTTATGACAAGATACTGTAAATTTATTACGCCTATTTCTGTACCTTGGATATATTTTGAATTTGATAACTAAGCATAACATTTTTCCTTTGATATGGACAAGGTATTCTGTTTGATAATTGTTGTTATTGTTTTAGCACTGATGATGGAGTGTGATACTCGAATATATATATATATATATATATATATATATATATATATATATATATATATATATATATATATATATATATATATATAATTGCGTAATGAAAAAATTCAATACGTTTTGGGGTAAATTACAGCATTGTGCTTAATTAAAAAATATTATTAATTTGTGCAATTTGTCAGCTGTATCTGAATACTCATTAAGTTTGTTTTTAATGGGTAATTGGTTAACATTAATTTCATCTCTAATTTGAATGTTATTTTGCGGAAATAAGTTATCAGTTGCCTTAACACTATGGTTCAAATGTAGCAAAAAAAAAAAAAATACAACCTACACTCATTCATAACTCAGCTACAAGTCACACACATATGAGTGTAACTTGTGTATTAGTGTTGTAGCTAAGTCATATATGACTTAGGTACAACACTAATACACAAGTTACACTTATATATGACTCAGCTACAACATTAATGCATAACTTACACTCAATCATGGTTGTGTTGTGACAACACACAACTGACATTCATGACTGCACTATGACAACACACATTCATTCATGGTTGTGTTGTGAGTAACACACAACCGACACTCATATATGTGTTGCGACACAATAGTTCACTTAAGCCACAGCTCTCATACATCTGTTATGTTTTTCCCCGACACCTGAACTCTATCGTAACTCCTTTCTACAATATAAATTCTACAGAACGATCAAACATTCTGCTATAAATGCTTGTAATTAGCGCTGAGTTCACCCAAACGCTTCTCGCTACAGAGAATAAGTGTCGGCAGTGTCTACAAGTATTACTGCTGATGTAGTTTCTACTGTTTCCTGAGGAATCTTACCTAACCTAACCTGACGTAGCTCAAAGCAAACTAGTAATAATGGTAGAAATACTAAGAAAATGTTGTATAAGTGGACAGAGATGCAACTAATGTGACATTATATTGTGGCAGCTCCTGGAGGGCGAAACGTTGCCACAATAAAACGTCACATTAGTTAACAAAGCAGTGATAGTGAAAATAGTTGTGTATAGACGATATACCATTGCTTTCAGACTTAAAATTTATGGCTGTCAGGTGCACTTAGGCACTCTGAGGGCCACGAAGCGATGTACACTCCCACAGAACGCTATCTTACGTGGTCGCGTGATCATAGTAACGGCCCAGGGCTGAACCCTCCGAAGGAGGAAATAAAGCATTCCCATGGGGGATTTATATGTCTAGATGTGTAATGTATCTGACGCAGAGAACGTCTGTCAGGATGTGCATTGTATTAAATATATGTCTTCGGGGAACGTGTCAGGATGAGTATTGTATCTAACACTTGGCTCAGAGAAAGTGTCAGAACTAATAGGAGGATAAATATATATATATATATATATATATATATATATATATATATATATATATATATATATATATATATATATATATATATATATATATATATGCAAAAAGATCACAGTAAACAGGTGATATCAAAATATGCAAGACAACCACTATGAAAAATAGAAGAATTCCAAGCGTTTTCGTGACTCTCACATTATCAAGGAACTATAGTTCCTTGATAATGTGATAGTCACAAGCCTGGAATTCTTCTATTTTTCATAGTGGTTGTCTTATATATATATATATATATATATATATATATATATATATATATATATATATATATATATATATATATATATATATATATATATTAAGAAATTAAGAGTTAAAAATAATATTAGTTAGTTGGGAGAAATTTTCATAGTTATCATGACCTTGTGTTATTTAAACTTTAATCTGCTGTTACGAGTTAATCTGGCCTCCCTTCACTCCCCTTTCTGTCTTGTGCCACTACCGCTACTCCCCCTACTGACTACTACCACTACTACTACTACTACCAGCACACTTCTACCACTACTTATCCACTTCCTTGTTTCTTCCTCCTGTCCCTGTCTCTCTTTGGTTCCCTCATCTTTGTGTGTTAAGTGTGACTTGTAAATGGTCCAAGTCGGTCTAAAACGTCGTAAAGTTCTCTCTATGTGCGGGTTGTGTGTGTATAATCCGGTGTATAATTACAGGCCTATTAATGACTCACGAAATCGTAATGACGCGATTGCAAACATACCACGGTACTGGTGGGTTACGCGCTAGCCTGGACTTTTACGATTCACCTGCCGCGAGTTCAATCCCCACCCGTACCGTGTTTTTTTTTTAAGCCCATTAATGCAGGGTGATGTACGGTCAGTGTTGGTAGTTAAGTAATTAAAGTGGAATAACGCATAGTGTTTAGCCGTGGTTTCCCAAGTTACAGGACCCACAATGCACGGTTCAAGGTGGTGGTTTTATAATTCCCGGACCCCTACGGTCTGCTGATGACTCAAGATACAGCTGGATGCAGTACAATGCCAGCAGATTAATAGTAGTGGTGTATCAGGGACTCTGAGACCACTGTAGCAGAAACAACATTGGTATGGTGACTCAGGGACTACAAGTCAATAGAGTAGCAGGATGATAAGACACACGTGCAACTGTTAGGTATCTTTATTCCGAAACGTTTCGCCCACACAGCAGACTTCTTCAATCGAGTACAGAGAAAACAGCAGAAGCAAAAGAGAAGCAGAGACGATGTAATCAGTCCATCACACTTCAAGGGTGATGGACTGATTACATCGTCTCTACATCTCTACTGCTTCTGCTGACTCCTCTGTTCTCGACTGAAGAAGCCTACCGTGTAGGCGAAATGTTTCGGAATAAAGATACCTTACTGTTGCGCATGACTTATCAACTTGTCTGTATTCGATATCATTATCATATTCAGAGTAGCAGGACCAATCCAGTAGAGGCAGTAACATTACTTACTAATGTGTGTGATGGGCATGGTAGCCACTTGTTGCAGGAGTCTGTTGACAGTGGGGTCCTCAGACCCATACAGCTCGTCTCTGGAGATGCCCAGGTGGAAGGTATCCCACAGCGTCGCGTTCTCCCTGTGGGAAAACAAACTTGCTTAGTCTGACATATTAAATAGCATATTTATGGGGAAGAGCTAGCAATCGTGGGGAGGAATGGGGACGGGGGTTTAAACAGGTTTGATCAGAAGATAGGGAGAGTAGCTCCAGTTTCTTTGGTAGAGTCATCCTCCTGCAAGGAGAGCAAGTCTGGATATTCAGGACAGTGTTTCTATAACATATTGGTAGTATACGTAATAAGACACCAGTGCTCGACTCTGCTCAGGTAGAGGGTCAATACATTTTTTGCATAATTTACCCCCGAGATATTCTGGAAGGACTGATCGCAAACCTGCACACTGAAATCACTCTGCTTGACAAGATGGTTCATAACACTTCCATTATAAAGTAGGGGCCTGACGAGTACACAAATGACAACTTGAGTGTTTGAGGTCCCCGACTTTTCAACGCGCTCCCCGTGCATATGGGAAATTTCCAACAAATTTCTGGCTGTCTTTAAGAAGGAACTGGACAAGTTCCTGAAATCAGTGCTTGATCTGCCGGGCTGAAGCTTGTACGTTGGACTGCTTGTGACCAGCAGTAACAGCCTGGATGATCAGGCAACCACGATGTTACTCGTGTTCTTTCGCGGTGTAATTGCAAATGCTTCTTCAGGAGCAATGCAATGAAGGGAAAGGAATGTGAAAACAATCAGTGGAGTCCAAACACATGCTTTCAGGAACGCAGTTCAGCAAGGTAAAGCTCCTGGCTAGTGTTTCAATTGCAAAGCAAAAAGCCTCGAGCAACATCATTACCTGGCTTCCCCTCGCGATTACTGTGCATTATTGATCACTCGTTTGTGACTGTTGTAAATAAAGAGACTCTTACATATTTCTATTTGCAAGCTGAAATCTCCCTCCTACCTCAGATTATCCTCAAGCCCAGTTCTAGGTTGTGCTACCATCCCCTGGAAACCATTCCACAACAGTTTTTGGTTAGTTGAACAGGGACGGGAGATGTAAGGAGACTTGCTCATACTTCTTGCTCAGCCCGAAGGAAATCGAACACTGCCACTTTCGATAGTGAGCCGAACGTATACAGACATTCTGTCCCAGGTACAGGACGCTACTGCTTTTCGCCTCTCGCGGGCAGACTATACTGCATCGCAAATGCTGAAAATTCTCCTTGTCCCTGGGTTGTACAAGGAACCAATGGTGGCACCTCCGGCCTGGGAGCACAGCCTCGTTCAGCCCACAGCCTCAACACACAATTCTTGGGACCTGCTATATAAATCTAATATAAATTTCCCCCATAAATTTTTCGGACACACTTAACTGTGTCGGAGAATTAATGTGCTCCTCGGAAGGCGAGACTTTTGTGGCTGGCGTCACCGTGAATAATGGTGCACCTGAGAGCTTCATACACGGAGCCTGACTCAGGCAAACATAGAGTATACAAAGTCACACCAGGAGCAATAATTAATAAGCTTGTGGGTCAAAGGTAGCGGGGTTCATTTCTCTTGGCTGACAGGCTGCCGACTCTTAGTTAAAACGTTGCTGTTTGGGTTATGAATAGACGCTTTCTTTAATATTCAGGAAAGCACTAAATCTGTCACTGGAAGATCACCAATGGGATCTAGCGACTCGTCTAGTTAGACTGAAAGAAATAGGAGTTCCCAAGGCAACACAGATAGCATTCCCGACATTATTACCTTAGTTGATTGTATCCAGAAAACTGTAGGAGGAGATAATCCCATAACATTTAAAAGGTTTTTGTATAAATTGGCGACCCAAAGTTTATTGAAGGCGCAGGCAGTGGGACAGCCCTATTATGGAGAAAATAGTCCCAACAATGCTCGAAAGAGTCAAGAAAGGACAAAGAGTGCGTCCTAACTGTGAGAGCACAACATGCTGGGGATTTCCTCTACGATGTTTCTAATATCTCCTTGGGCACTTGCCTCGACCCCTCAGGAAATGAGCATGGGTGTAGCTCTGCACCTTTCCGCCCTCATGATCACCTAACACTGGTACATCTTCGCCAAAGCAAGGCCAAAGCAGTTTAGACTCTATGGTCTTGTCTGTCATAAGTCAGGAATAATGGCTGCAAATAGATTATCAGGCAAAGTTTCGCCAGAGCCTATTGGCAATCAGAAAAAAGTGAAACCCCAGCTACCAGACCCAATAGCAGCCAGAAGCGCCTGGATGGAGTCACCATTCTACCCTGGAAAGACGTTAGGTGCCCAGTGAGATGATTAGACAATGTTTTCACCTGACGCCGGGCACACACGGGGAAGTGGTAGGCTCAGAGATTAATTTCATTTTCCTCCCGTTTGAATACCAGTCTCACGAGCAGTATACAAATCAATGTACCAAGTACCATACAAATCAGTGCACCAAGTACCACACAAATCAGTGCACCAAGTACCATACAAATCAGTGCACCAAGTACCACACAAATCAGTTCACAAAGTACCACACAAATCAGTGCACAAAGTACCACACTTGCTCCTGCCACTCACACACCTTTCCTGGCCCCCGACTTGTACCTCATACTGGCGGTAATCAACGGGCGGGTAGGCAGAGCGTCCATCTCGAAAATTAGCAGACCGAGGATCGAGTCCGTACCACTCCTTACGCTGAATGACCGGGTTTAGAGCTGAGCATAAACCCAATAAATATTATGCTCACTTGTCACTCCTCCCTCACTCCACTCCCTCAAAGTTCCCACTCCAATACCCAAATCTTCCCAATACCTAATCCACTACAGGCAACAATAGAAGGCACAATACCGTGACTGGAACAATACACAAATCAGAGGATGAAAGGATCAAACAAACTGCCAAGGGAATTCAATAGTAATAATTGGCGTCATTAAAATTAGAATGGTGAAGAGAAGCCCGATGACGGAGTACATACTGGAAATAAAAAGCAACTTCAAAAATAAGAATAATAACGAAAAGTGAAACTAACTGGAAGAAATAATAAAAACTAAGTTGGAAGAAGTGAAAAGTGGATCAAGCTGGAAAAAAAAAGGTGATAGAAACTGAACTACCTACAAGAAGTGAAGGACTTCAAACGTTAAAAACTTTCCAACCCAAGAAGCTAAATTTATCACTGGCGGTGTGGCTGCTGCTGCTGCGTCATGTAATAACTCTGGTAAAAACGCTTACTGGAGGGACACTTTTATGAATATTACAGATAGCATACTGGAGGACACCTGTGGCCACTTCCTCTCCTGGTACTCAGAGAGCTCGCTTCCTCTCCTGGCACTCAGAGAGCTCGCTTCCTCTCCTGGCACTCAGAGAGCTCGCTTCCTCTCCTGGCACTCAGAGAGCTCGCTTCCTCTCCTGGCACTCAGAGAGCTCGCTTCCTCTCCTGGCACTCAGAGAGCTCGCTTCCTCTCCTGGCACTCAAGAGCCGCTTCCTCTCTGGCACTCAGAGAGCGCTTCCTCTCCTGGCACTCAGAGAGCTCGCTTCCTCTCCTGGCACTCAGAGAGCTCGCTTCCTCTCCTGGCACTCAGAGAGCTCGCTTCCTCTCACGGCACTGAAAGAGCTTACAGGGGAAGTGGAGAAGAATCCTTCCTCCGTAAGACATGTGTGACGTAAGAGGCGACTAAACTGTCGGGAGCTAGAAACTCCTCCTGTTTAAATTACTAAATGTAAAATAGAGAAAAGATTTTTTTTTCAGGTCACCCTTCCTTGGTGGGAGACGGCCGGTGTGTTAAAACACAACACACACACAATCACTGGCCGTCTCCCACTAAGGTAGGGTGATTCACCCTCCCCCCCCAAAAAAAAAAAATCATTCAGTGCACAGGCATCGCGCATCCTCCCCACCCTTCTTTCGGAGTACAGGCACTGCACTTCTCACCTCCAGGACTCAAGTCCCGCAAACTGGTTTCCCCTGCATCACCAACAGGAGGCAGAGACGGACCTGTCAATATTTAGTGATCACCTGCTGCAAGATTCAACAGATGATGCCTCGCCTTTTGGCAACAGTGTAATATTTTCATCACCTGCTAAACCTTGTAACACCTGCGTCAGGCAGAACACCTGCTAACTCACCTGTGTACATATATAACAGCGCCAGTGGCGGGTCTGACACGTAAACACTCAACATCAAACCATAAAGAAAATTACGCCAGCCTCGGTGGTAATATATTTTTGTTAATGAAAATAGGAAATTTTTATAATTTCATCGAGGCCTCCCGCTGGCTTACCAGTCCACCCAGTAAAAAATGTGTAATATGAATAGTCCCATAAATACAACAACAATAATTTGCTACGTGTTTATTTACACGTGGAGAGACAGAGTAACACTGGTAGACCACGTTACACAACCCCCAGCAACGACAGAGGAACACTGGTAGACCACGTTACACAACCCCCAGCAACGACAGAGGAACACTGGTAGACCGTTACACAACCCCCAGCAACGACAGAAGAACACTGGTAGACCGTTACACAACCCCCAGCAACGACAGAAGAACACTGGTAGACCGTTACACAACCCCCAGCAACGACAGAATAACACTGGTAGACCGTTACACAACCCCCAGCAACGAGGGAAACACTGACTCAATATACATATGAATACCCACTGCTTGAAGACTGTTTGTCTCAGTGGCAGAACCTGTGTTTGTAATGAATTATCAGTGCCAGAACCTGTGTTTGTAATGTATTATCAGTGCCAGAACCTGTGTTTGTAATGTATTCTCAGTGCCAGAACCTGTGTTTGTAATGTATTCTCAGTGCCAGAACCCGCGTCTGTAATGTATTATCAGTGGCAGAACCTGTGGTTGTAATGTATTCTCAGTGGCAGAACCTGCGTCTGTAATGTATTATCAGTGGCAGAACCAGTGCCTGTCTTCACCAGCAGGCTGGTTTACCAGCCAGTGTAGGCTTTTATAAGGCGCACCACTACAAACACACTGTACATACCTAGGAATCATCTGCACAACTGACAGCAAACGCCTCACGACTCTTACCTGGAAGGAGAGAAAACAATAAATTATTTGAGAATATTAAAAAAAAAATTACACAATAATGCACTACACTTGCATTGTGATAACATAAATATATGTATTTTTTTTTTTTTGCAGAAACTTACCGACGTTTCCAACGTTCTACATTCCTATGTCACCCTCCAATACACATTACGGAGGATCGAACCTCCAACACTCTTTGTGCTGAATGACCCACGCGGGTTTATCGCCACATTCTCTCGAAGTCCTGTATGAGGATCTAGAAAGCTTAAAATGTGGATTCAAAAGTGGCTAAAACAGAATTAAACTATGCCAGGGGGTCGAAAAAAATATTATTTACGCTAAACATGAACTAATTGTGTAACGTTTGTGGAATTAAGGTAATCCAAGGGTTGGAAAGAGAGCTCCAGTTCCTTGGGATCAAGATCCCTTCACCGGCATCAATGCACCACAATAGAGCGCCCAAAACTAAGGAACGGGCCCAGGAGCTGACGATCAACTCCCCCCCACCGAAAACTCACCTGGATAAATGCAGACATTTTACCCCAGCGGGTGAAGTCTAACAAATTGCTTTCAATCACTGCCTCAGCTCTCCCTTCAATTATTACTCTCAATCATCAACAACTTCCCCGACTGTCTTGTGGTTTAAAATCCTTCCCAGTGACAGGTGTAATTAATCTACGGTTTATTGATGAAGTTAGCGAAGAGAAGGACAACGACCCCGGCAGATGTGGTCGTTGTGTTGAGCTCAGTGTACACACACACTCATGGAGCAGGGAGAGAGAGGACCTAGTAGCGATCAGTGAAGAGGCGAGGCCAGGAGCTGAGTCTCGACCCCTACAACCACAAATAGGTGAGTGTACACACACACAGCCAGGAGCTGTGACTCGACTCCTGCAACCACAAATAGGCGAGTACACGCACACAAAAAGAAACGCAGGTTAGAATGACGCTGCTTATTAACTAGAAAAGATTCAAAGGTTTGCAACAATACTGGTGCTAGAACTGAGGGAAATAGAATACGAGGAGAGAATTCAAGAAAACAAACTAAAAACACTAGAAGAGAACCAGGCGAGACATGATCACCTCATACAAAATACTCAGATTAGACAGAGTGGATAGGAAAGGACTTTTCAAATGCGAGGAGAATCAGAGGACATAGATGGCATCTTAAGACGCAGATAGGAAATACAGACATTCCACTTACCACTTACTCACCGTAAGTGGTAAGTGAAATGCGCTAAATGAAATTGTGAAAGCAAACACTGCACAGTTTTAGAAGTAGGTACGACTAGTACCTGGGGTAACAAATTGCTAAAGCCTGTCGGTGGGAGTTGAGAAGGGGCTGTGAATGCACAAGTAGATGTATACACTGAGACCCAGGTACACGGGGACTCAAGTATACAGGCACACGGATACATGTATCAACAGAGGTCATAAATAGGCAAGCATGGGCGGGTGGAGGTGTGGGTGAGGGCGAGGGAAGGCTGGAGGTGTGGGTGAGGGCGAGGGAAGGCTGGAGGTGTGGGTGAGGGCGAGGGAAGGCTGGAGGTGAGGGTGAGGGAAGGCTGGAGGTGTGGGAGAGGGCGAGGGAAGGCTGGAGGTGAGGGCGAGGGAAGGCTGGAGGTGTGGGTGAGGGCGAGGGAAGGCTGGAGGTGTGGGTGAGGGCGAGGGAAGGCTGGAGGTGTGGGTGAGGGCGAGGGAAGGCTGGATGGGTGGATGAGGGCGAGGGAAGGCTGGATGGGTGGATGAGGGCGAGGGAAGGCTGGAGGTGTGGGTGAGGGCGAGAGAAGGCTGGAGGTGTGGGTGAGGGCAAGGGAAGGCTGGAGGTGTGGGTGAGGGCGAAGGAAGGCTGGAGGTGTGGGTGAGGGCAAGGGAAGGCTGGAGGTGTGGGTGAGGGAAGGCTGGAGGTGTGGGTGAGGGAAGGCTGGAGGTGTGGGTGAGGGCGAGGGAAGGCTGGAGGTGTGGGTGAGGGAAGGTTGGAGGTGTGGGTGAGGGCGAGGGAATGCTGGAGGTGTGGGTGAGGGCGAGGGAAGGCTGGAGGTGTGGGTGAGGGCGAGGGAAGGCTGGATGAGTGGGTGAGGGCGAGGGAAGGCTGGAGGTGTGGGTGAGGGCAAGGGAAGGCTGGAGGTGTGGGTGAGGGCGAGAGAAGCCTGGAGGTGTGGGTGAGGGCAAGGGAAGCCTGGAGGTGTGGGTGATGGCAAGGGAAGGCTGGAGGTGTGGGTGAGGGTGAAGGAAGGCTGGAGGGGAAGATGATAATGTTGACACTTTATCCAATACTTGGATGAGACACACTTGGACTCGCTCGCTCCTTTCACATATTGGCAAGTGTATATTGGTCCTTGTCCAGCCCATATCAACGCACTTTCCTTCCTTCCTTCCTTCCTTCCTCTCTCTCTCTCTCTCTCTCTCTCTCTCTCTCTCTCTCTCTCTCTCTCTCTCTCTCTCTCTCTCTCCCCATACATATTTCTTAACCTCAGAACATTACTCAGGAATTTAATTTAAATTAAGAATATTTCAGAATTTTTCATAAGTGGTCCCAACATGGAGGCCACACCTTGTCAGGCACATGCAGAAACTCGAAGAGGTCCAAAGGTTTGCAACCAGAATAGTACCAGAACTGAGAGTAGTGCGCTGTGAGCAGAAGTTGAAGAAAGCTGAAGACATTGATGATGTTATAGGCATGCAAGGAAATTTCTTGCAGGCTCAAGGCGATTGAAAAGTGAGATGTTTTGGAGGAAGTGGTTATATACCGGAGGCAAAAATCAATGCACAGCATCAGGAATAGCTATGATAAGACCCAAGAGTTCATAAATCAGCGACATCGATCCAATTAGTCGAGCAGAGGAACCAGGAGATGAGTGTCGACTACCGAAAACAACTCGATGAGTATCCAGACCCGGAGCTCCACTCATCATGTTCCAGGTCACTGAAACACGCCAATCTATTAACACCCAGACCCGGGGCTCCACTCATCATGTTCCAGGTCACTGAAACACGCCAATCTATTAACACCCAGACCCGGGGCTCCACTCATCATGTTCCAGGTCACTGAAACACGCCAATCTATTAACACCCAGACCCGGGGTTCCACTCATCATGTTCCAGGTCACTGAAACACGCCAATCTATTAACACCCAGACCCGGGGCTCCACTCATCATGTAGTCAATCGTTAATTAGCGCCTCGCCAAGGGTTGCATAATGTATGTACCATCAGGTGAGAGTTAAGATCAATACGACTGGATTATACAGAGTCCCTTCATATGAAGAAATCTCATTACATACATATTGGATGATTAAGAGGACAAGAGAGAGAGAGAGAGAGAGAGAGAGAGAGAGAGAGAGAGAGAGAGAGAGAGAGAGAGAGAGAGAGAGAGAAAAACAGACAGATAGATAGGACAGGAAATAGATAGTGACAGGGAGAGACAGATAGACAGAAACCTAAATACCAATTTCAGATACTTAAAACCTCCACATCAGATGCCTCATATACTATACATGATGCACTTAAATATCCATGATGGATGCCTAAACATCCAGAATTAAGATAAAATGTTTTTTTAAAAAGCCAGGAGGACGAAAACTCTAAACTGGACAAGTATCTTCACCAAGTGCCAGATCAGCCAGGCTGTGATGGATATGTGGGGCAGCGGGCCTCCAGCAGCAACAGCCTGGTTGACCAGACGAGCACCAGATGAGCCTGGCCCATGGCCGGGCTCAGAGAGTAGAGAAACTCTCGAAACTCTTCAAAGGTATATCAACCTTTCTAACAGATTTTCTGGCTTGCTTCCATAGTGGGTGTGTGGAATGCCTAGACTTTCCACTGGTAGACAGCAATATCTGTTTTACCACTCTCTCTCACTCTCTCTCTCTCTCTCTCTCTCTCTCTCTCTCTCTCTCTCCTCACTCTCACTCTCTCTCTCTGCGAGTACGACAACTCGGTGAGTACAGACTTCCAAAGCATCATCTACAAGACAGATGAGACTAATAAGGTGAAAAAAAAGGTCACTAGCTGCTGAACAGATATTTAACGGCGACCTTCCGCTCTAAGTAGAGCTTTATCAAGCCAAAGCTTAAGAGCTCTGGCTGGATAAAGCTGCGACTTGATACCATCTTCCCCGAAAGCTTTTCTCGGTCGAAATGCTTTCAGGAAGATCAAAAAAAAAAAATCTCCAATAGTCAATTTTCTCCACTAAAATAAGTGCATTGTAAAAAAAATCCAATTTCAGACACCAATTTAAAATTTTTGTGCCTTTAAAAAGAAAAAAAATACGCAATTTGCGTAAGTCGGCGTGGCCGCTAAAAGCGGGTGCGCCTTAAGAACAATTTGTGTCTAGAAAAGTTTTCTCTAAAAATCCTGTTTCAGCGGGAAAAAATGTTTCCAATAAAAGAATGTGACTCCGCTAAAACTATGGCTTTTTTTTTTCTTCCCCCGACTTTTATTTGTCTGGTAAATTTTTATTATGAGTAAAGTTTGTGTCTAGTGGAGCGCATTCCGGCATGAATACAGGACCATTAGTGTAACCCTGGTGTGTGTGTGTGTGTGTGTGTGTGTGTGTGTGTGTGTGTGTAATCACCGAGTTGTGGTTGCAGGTAGTCGACACTCAGCTCCTGTCTCCGCCTCTTACGAGTACTAGTCTGGCCTCTTGGGCATTATCCTCTTGTAGCTTTGTATTGAGCTTTCCTTTACCTCCTCCTCCTCCTCCAAGTCATTCCACTTTTCAACCACGTTGAGACTAATGAAATACTTCCTTACATCCCTATGGTTCATCTGCATCTTCAGCTTCCACCTCAAGACTCTTAACTCATCTAGTCTGTCGCTACCTGCCCGATCACTTCCTTTTAAGATTTTTTTATGTCGTGATCATATCTTCCCTTGTCCTCTCCTCAGTTCTGGTATTAATCTGCTTGCAAACCCTAGCATTCCCAAGGCTCGTCTGTATTATTTTCATCTTCGTCCCTATGCCCCTGGCTCTAACATTTCAAACTCTGCCCCTAACCGCACTATATATTTCTCCAAGTATCTTATATGTGTAATAACGTCTATCCTAGTATTTCTCTCTACGGAGATAGTTCAGTTATTTTAACTTAGTCTCTCTTCGTAATGCATTCTTCTTAGTTCTGAGATTCGTCTAGCTGGAAACCGCTAAGCCTTTTATAGCTTCTGAATGAATTTGATTAGGCGAGGGCTCAAAGCTGCTGCTGCATATTCAATGAGTGGCCTGACATATTCTATGTACAGAGACTCCTGAATATTCTGAGATACGCTAGCCTAGCATAGGCTGCTCAAGTCATATGCTTTATTGTTTTCCAGGTGATATGTCAGTTGTATTGTTCACTCCCAGATCCTTTACTCCCTTGATAAGACTAGTATTTCCCCCTTTCAATCTGTACTCCAGCTTCCTTTCTCTTTCTTCAAATTGCAAAATTAACTTGAGTAGTCACGTTTCGCCACATCCGCTCTGTTTTTTTCCCTGGAGGCCGTTTTGGTTCTATCCTGTTGGTATTCTTTCCAGTAATTTCACATCACCTGTAAACAGACATACACATGATTCCATCTCAACTACCAAGTCATTTAAACATGCAAGGAATGGAAGTGGCCCTAGTACTGACTTTTAGGGAACCCCTCCCCCTTGTTACCCTGACTCTTCTGTCGTACTTGTTACTCTTGTCTTCTATCTTTCATGTATGCCTTCTTTTTTGCTCTAGCTGGAGTTGAGTTGCATGATTTATAAAAGCAAAGGAACAATTTAGTTATTTAGTGCATTTAACATAACGTCAAATTTTGACAAAAGGGAAAAAATCCAGATTATTTAGGCCGATAAAAATGGGCTGATGGGTTCCTGGGTAATCACTCAGGCAGTTCTCACCCCTCCCCCCACACCCACCACCACCATCATAAGACGACCCAGATCCCGAGGGCTCCAACCTCCCTACCACGGGAAGGTGACCCAGCGTCAAGGTGTACAAACCCTGCCATCACAGTAGGGTGACCCAGCATCAGGGGGACAGGGAACAGAAGTCTGTGAGGTAAAGAAAGGGGTGTGGTAGGGGCTGGCAGGGACTCTGAAAAGCCAGGCAGGCTCTCAAGGATGGAAGAATTAGGGAGCAGCTTTGGTGGGAAGAATTGAGCCGCAAAAGATTAAAACTCCACCAAGTATTTCAATCAACTTGTAGATTTTGGATCGAGCCTTCCTCCACCCTCCCCCCCCCCCCCCCTCCGTCCCTTCCTCACCCTGAGCAGCGCTCAGAGGCGGACGAACATGAGTGATTGTAAATCTGTAAGCATTAACAAAACAACGTCCTCTTCAGGATCCAAATGCCATACTACTGACAACATTAAAAAAAGACAAGACTACACAAGGTTTTATTAGGCATAATAGAAAGAGTTATTTTTAAGTCGTTGTTTGATTTTTTTTTTCCTTTCATCAAGGTTTTAGCTTATAGCTTGAGAACGCCTCATCCAATCGACTTGAAATTTTCCTTGATGGTGCACTGTAACTAGGGAAAGATTCATGCAACTATTGCTGTGTGCAGGTGCCCTCTAAGTCATTTTTTTATATAGACTATTGCCGATGTTACTTTCCTCTGGCAATATCTTTTCCCGTATCCCTGGCAACCAAGGAGAATGCCATTTATGCAGATAAAAGATAATGCCAGGGATGCTGACTCTTTCCCGGACGTCAGGACTTCATGTGATCCTCATCTCAGCAATTTTTCCTTCACTTACAAGGCAAAAAGAAATGACTCAGAGGTTCCTATTTTAGAGATTTATTCCTCAATTTAAGAAAATATCCTCAGAGAGAATCAATTTGAAAAAAAAAAGATGTGTAGCGCGCACAAGTCAGCGCCCCTCCCCCCAGTCCCTCCTTGGTACTGCAGGAAAGATTAATACTGATGTCTGTATATCATACCCGTGACAAACCCGTGACATACCCACTACATACTTGTGACACATCTCCCGAGGGAGATGAACGTCTTGTTGTGGTGTCAAGAGGCGGTGGCTTTGTATAAATAATCATGCGACTACTATAATGAAAGGAACAAAAAACAGTAAAAATAAATGTGATCCAAGCAAATACAGAGTCCAAGCCAACGACGGCGTTAAAAACAGGTTTAGCAAACATCAGAAAATAAGCCATACACAGCAAGAAAGGCTAACGCAACAGGCGCAACAAACACAACCAAATATAAGAAAATCAACAAGAACATGCTGAGGCAACTAGAGCAATAACGCCAGAATAAGTAAGAGACAGCAACTACCCAAGTTTCAAGCCAACGCAGCAACAAACAATGTTTTAAACCAACAACAACAAGAGCAAACACAATTAAAGACAACAACACTAAACACAGGCCAACAACATTACCAAGCAACTTCTATCAACGTTCCCGACTTCGAGGATTTTCTCCTTCAACTTGAGCTGAATGGAAAAGGTTGTCTTGCTTTGCCCTTGTGGTAAATCCTCGAACAAACAATTTAATTTTGGGGGATTACACTTTTATTTTTACTCTCGAAGGTAAGTAAAGTTACACTTCGTTACGATTCTCTCTGTCAACAACGAGAGTAAAAGTACAATACTAATGGGTGTTGGAAATTCTTCTTTTGCCTTCATTTCTACTAGTAATTTTAGGCTACCAGAGAAAGATGTCAGACGAAAATAAGGTAGAGTGTGAGCGTGAGCATTCACTTAGGTGCACTCACGTTGTTAAACTTGCAGGGGTTGAATCGTAGCTCCTGGTCCCATCAATTACCTATTGATGACCGGCTTCATTGGTTACCTATACACTGCCTAGTTCCCTACTCCTCTTCTAGTTTCGCTAGTTTTGAGTTCCGGCCTCTGAATGCGAACAAAATTTGTCACGTTTAAATTAAACCTTGCAAAAAAAAAAAAATTGTTAGCTATTAATTTTCCAGTTAAATATTGGAAAAAAAGAGCTCAAAAGTGAAAGATAAATTAAATCGACATAATTTGATACACTTCAGTTTGAAGGCTGAGTTCACTGAAGATTAGAAGGCAAACTGCAATTAAACCTCTGCTGGGGTTTCAAAGGAATTAACTTCTAACTGTACTGAAGAAGAAGCCGCACTGACCAAAACGTCACTCAAAGAGGCCAACCATGAGCTAGAAAACCCTTTCAGAAGCCAAGCCCCAAGCAAGAAGTCACTTCAGAAGCCAAGCCCCAAGCAAGAAGCCACTTCAGAAGCCAAGCCCCGAACAAGAAGCCCTTCAGAAGCCAAGCCCAGAGCAAGAAGCCACTTCAGAAGCCAAGCCCAGAGTAAGAGGCCGCCCCAAGTCTCCTTGTTAAGAGCTGAGACTATAATGCCTCTAATTGCTGAGTTAACTCACTAATGGGAGGACGCGTTTATAGAGGGATTGTCTGCGCTCACTCCATGTGATGATGATGATGACTACTGCCTCGCTGTTCTTCAACACGATGGGGATCCTGCCACACACTGGGAGTCCTGCCATACACATACTGGAGGTCCTGCCACACACTGGGAGTCATTCCACACACACACACACTGGGTGTCCCCCAGCACACTGGAGGACCTGCCACACTGGGAGTTCTGCCATATACACACTGGAGCTCCTGCCACACACTGGGAGTCCTCCCCCCACACACACACTGGGAGTCCTCCCTCCCCACACACACTGGGAGTCCTGCCACTGTGCCCTGCCCAACTTGGAAATCCTACCGCATCCCCAACAAATGAGTGATAGGAATATTCGGCAGCATTTATTTATTCTCATTGTAGAATGAATGAAAGGGCAAGTATAGTGACGCCCAAGAGGCCAGAATTCTGTCAGCTATGTTGATCGAGGGAGTCTTAGACAGGACCATGAGTCCAGACTAACCCAGGTAACCACAGTACGTGGAGAACAATTCTGTAAGGGAATTCTTGCTCTGTGTTTGGATTACAATAAACATTTGGGTTGGTCTATATCCGGTTCGAAAAGGGTATATATGGAATATTTTCGTTTACCCACAGTTACACAAATACAATTCTGAACATGTCTTTTATCTGCAGCCCAGAAATATAAAAAAAATCGCAACACCGTGGCTGTAACAATTAAAAAAAATGCACTGAGGTGATGAATTTTATGATTTTTTTGACGATCTGTCAAATTACAAATTTTCTCGCTCCAGTTGTGACTTGACGATGGTCCAGGATGTTCCGAAACGTCGTCGTATGTTTCCTCTCCTAAGAGAAACGTTTTCCGTAAATTGCAACTGAGGTTAGTGGCAGCCTTCGCCCACGGCCGCCTTCCACGCCATTGACTAATAGGAGGAATTAGTTGAGTGAGTTAGAGATTTTCTCCTGACTGCTTGGCTCAGCATGTCAGGTTGTCCCGCGTTTTACAGACTAAACGTGAGCTCGCTTGTTTGCTTGGGTTTTACACATTTATAACGGCTCCTACAGGTGTTTGTCCAACTAACCAGACCTAAACAGAATGCTGCAGCTTGGGATAAAAAAAAGAGAGAGACAGATAAGAGTATACTGCAATCCACTGTTGGCAACGTTTCACCCATACAGTGATTTTATCAAGTCCAGTGTGCGCGCGAAACTTCCTCAATAAAGGATCGCATTTGCTGCATCTGTGACTGTTTTTCCATCGTGTATATGTTTTTTGCCACTTCTCTGCAGAATGCTGCAACATTTTAAGGCACGAATACAAGACTTACTAATAGCTCGTTCTGTAATTTTCCAAGTGTATATTATGATGTATCTTTCTCGCCTGCGTTCCAGGGAGTACAGGTCAAGAGACTTCAACCGTTCCCAGATTTACTGTACTTATATGTGCAGTGAAAGTTATCTGTAAGTTCTCCAGGTCTTCAATTTCGCCTGCTTTGAAAGGGGCCGTTAGCGTAGATCAGTGCTCCATGAAGTGATATTCCCTCGGAACTCGTGTTCATTGTCTGTACTTATTACAGTATCAGACTACTGAACTACACGAGATGGTCATTCAACCGTCAGAAAACATACACTCTCAGTAGTCCTGTCCCATTATTGCTACCAGTGCCGTTAATCACTTGTGCATTAGTTGCAAACCAATGTATAACGTCCCATAGACGTTATGCCGAGGCAAACTTAGTTATCATGGGCGACAGTTTGCATCCAACAGGAGAATATTTTTTCCTCCCACAGATTATACGCTTAACAATGACCGACCATACCCAGAGCACCTCTGGACGCCTCGGGGCTACGCATTTGGTAACTTAACAACATTTTCATTCCAAGGGCACGAACACGTCGGCAGTGGCACCCATGATTAACTAATTCCCTTAATATTACAGGATGTACTTAATGGGAAATGACTATAATTGTGGGATTACCATAAATATTCACGGAGGTTCGTCGTATGGACTCTTGGGTGGGACTCCAGGTCTCTCACGGAGGTTCGTCGTATGGACTCTTGGGTGGGACTCGAGGACTGCGTAGCGTGTCTTTGTAAGAGAAGTTCCACTCGCTCTTTCCCTTCAATAGAATGGAGATCAATTTTCCCAAATTTCGTAGAGTACAGTTCCTCGAGTACACAAGGCTTTTTTCCGATATATGTGAATGGCTTAACTGGCTTTACACTAAATCACGTACTCCCCTATTTGTGGTTGCAGGGGTCGATTCACAGCTCCTGGCCCCAACTCTTCGCTGGTCGCTACTAGGTCCAGGGGCCAGGAGCTGTGAATCGACCCCTGCATGTGTGTGTGTGTGTGTGTGTGTGTGTGTGTGTGTGTGTGTGTGTGTGTGTGAATCCTCGTACGAAGTATAGAGTCAGAGGTTCAAGTTTGATCTAACGGAAAGGGGAACAGCTCATATTCCTTGGATCAAGTTGTCTCTTGAAGGATCAGGGCGACTGAAACGAGGTTTTGGTGGAGGCGGCGGCAGCCATCTGCCTTCAAGACAGGATGTCGGTCAAGGTAACCCAAGAGGCGGGGCCAAGAGCTGTACCTCGATCAACCCATCCCCGCAGACACAACTCAGTACCAGCAGAGCTGCTATTACTACTAGTACAACACTATCCTGGTGCCTGAACCTCACCATCCTGGTACCTGAGCCTCACCATCCTGGTACCTGAGTCTCACCATCCTGGTACCTGAGTCTCACCATCCTGGTACCTGAGTCTCACCATCCTGGTACCTGAGTCTCACCATCCTGGTACCTGAGTCTCACCATCCTGGTACCTGAGTCTCACCATCCTGGTACCTGAGTCTCACCATCCTGGTACCCGAGTCTCACCAGCCTGGTACCCGAGTCTCACCAGCCTGGTACCCGAGTCTCACCAGCCTGGTACCCGAGTCTCACCACCCTGGTACCTGAAGCTCACCACACAACTGCCTCTTCATAATTACCTTCAAAATTACTATAATAATTGCTCTAATTAACCATAATAATCACTTAAAATAATTGCCTTTTATTTGCGATCTTTATTGCCAAAATTTTAACTAGGTTAATTATGGTTATTAAGCTGTGAAAGTTAATCACCTCCAGCACTTAAAAAAAAGAGCTCTGGCTGTTGGGCTCTTGCTGTTGGACTCTCTCGCTGTCTACATTACTGCATACTCTTTATGGAGCACCAACAGCCTGGTTGGTCAGAGGCTGGGGATCTCTATTAATGAACCGGAGGCTGGAGCCTGCACCGACCCTGCCCCTTAACCCCTCCGCAAAACTTTAGCGCATCATGACATACAATGTGAAGCACTAAACCCGCATGGGTCCTGTAAAAGTGGCGGCGAATGCTCGATCCTCCGTTTGCTAAGCACGAGAGAGAGAAAATACACTTGGTAACGTTTCGGTTCATCCTGGACCGTCATCAAGCCGCGAACATAATGAAGGCTCGATCCTCCGCCAGCAAAATGCACCTTCTCACACACCCGCGTTTCGCACGTCTCCCACCTACCTGCCCATGACCCACGCGCCGAGTACTTTTCCAACACGCAGGAGGACTGCTGTGCGACCGACCCGCAGGGGCGATGACCCCCCTCCATAAAACGAACAATAGGCAAGAGACAGGTCGTTGGGTACACCTGCTTGGTGAAACACCTGTCTCGCCACGTGTGTGTGAAGCATACTTAACCCGGTGTTACGGAAGTTCCCTCACCACACTACTTTCAGCACACACACACACCTGTTAGCGTCATCATACACCTGTTGTGTTTGTGTCTTTATTCCATGAAGCCGGAAACTGATTGCTTTGTGAGAGGAGACACCAGGAGCCAGGACTCGACCCCCTCTCCACAGTCACAACCAGGCGAGTAGTCACACTCACACACACACACACACACACCCCAGGAGCTGTGAATCGACCCCTGTGACCACATATTGGTGAGTACACACACACACACCAGGAGCTGTGAATCGACCCCTGCTACCACATATTGGTTAGTACACACACACACATGCTCAAAACAGGTCAAGTGTCTAACGACAAGTGCCTTTGACAATTGGTAACTAACACACACAGCTTCAAGAACAGATATGAAAGTCCAAGAGGGGAAAAATTAGTAATGCTAATTAGCCTAGGAAGCGGGTCCAGGAGCTAAGTTTCGACCCCAGCAAACACAACTCGGCGAGTACACACACAAACGGGGGAAAAAACAAGTCATTCCGTTCGTCCTTCGCTGGGGATAATAACAGGAAGTTTTAATAGGTATTTCGGGTATGCAAATGAGTTACCAAAACAGGTTTAGTCACGACAACGGATGAACAGAAGCAGCCACAATGGATGAACAGAAGCAGCCACAACAGAAGCAGCCACAATGGAAGAACAGAAGCAGCCACAATGGATGAACAGAAGCAGCCACAACGGATGAACAAAAGCAGCTACAACGGATGAACAGAAGCAGTCACAACAGATGAACAGAAGCAGCCACAATAGATGAACAGAAGCAGCCACAATAGATGAACAGAAGCAGCCACAACAGATAAACGGAAGCAGCCACAACAGATAAACAGAAACGACCACATAGGATGAACAAACATGGCCACATAGAATGAACAAACATGGCCACATATAAACAAACATGGCCACATATGAGCAAACATGGCCACATATGAACAAACATAGCCACATAGGATGAACAAACATGGCCACAAAGGGCGAAAACAAGCAGAGACCACCGAAGCGGTGTAAAACAAAAACCAACAGTAATCCCGTTGAAACCAAGACAACAGTAAAACAGGAACTGGTGGAAATGAATCACATTATTTATATATGTTTACTGCTGGTAATATGCTGGACAGATTAATCAGCTGGCCAGTGAAATGGTCAAAGGCCAATGAGGATCGGAGAAAGGAAGACCAGAAACGGAGTACAGTCTGAGGGGTTAAGGAAATGGGAAATACGCGCTCATATTAGACAGAAAGCGACTTCTGGGTCAGCATCGCGAAATATCGCGTAAGATACACACAAAGCGGAAAATATCGGCATCATACGCCTGACTGTGTGTGTGTGTGTGTGTGTGTGTGTGTGATGTGTGTGTGTGTGTGTGTGTGTGTGTGTGTGTGTGTGTGTGTGTGTGTGTGTGTGTGTGTGTGTGTGTGTGTGTGTGTGTGTGTGTGTGTGTGTGTGTGTGTGTGTGTGTGTGTGTAACAGTTCAGAGAACTGAACCTAACGACCCTGGAAGAGGAGTGAAGGGAAGAACATTATCACGAGACGAGAATAGTACAGGTACCATCACACAAAACTCAGGTGGTTCTGTTGCCACTAGTTCCAGTACACATACAAAATCAAGACAGAACCCGTAAATCACAGCCAAGGGAAAATCGAAGCGTGTAAATCCAATGCTTCGGATGTTTGGTGTTACGGAGGATCCTGAAAAATGAACGTGGGACTCGCATTTGACAGTTCCATTTTCTGCAAACACTTTTACCCTTAAATGTGTCTTATATCAATAGATAAAATTCGCTTAATAAAAACTGATGCCCTAGATACCGCTTAAATGAACCAGGAGAGACAGGCAACGTGAACACAAAATTAACCGTAGCATTCTCATCACAACCACCTAAATAATATAGCATTCATTTTTGGGGGCAAACATATAAGGTCTCAAACTAGGCAATAACAACAAATACAAGGTTTGGAGCTTTCACAGGTTGTTGGTATCAGCAGCACGCAGACCACCATACGTACCATAGTCCGGCTGATCATGACCCAACTTGAGGAACTAATCAAGTTTTCCCGTAAAGACGACTGGGGGTCTGTTGGTAACTGAAGGAGAGCTGAAAACTTCTGGGCCTTTTACGTTTATTGAGTTGTATCTCAGCGTACTCGTTGCGCTCTCTTCTTCTGAGTAGGAGCATCTTGCACCGTCTGCCGAGCCCCTAACTCTTGTAGGGAGTAAATTCGGTGTACAGATTTGAAAAAAAAAAAAAATATTTCAGAAAGTATTTCTTTAGTTTGATGGTAGTGGAAGGGTGGAGTGAGCTAGACGGGAAAGCCAACATCAAGTAGATGCCGAGGAAGTCAACCCAAGAGACGGGGTTTGGAGCTGGGTCTCGACCCCCAACAAACACAAATCTCGTGTAAACAAGACACAACATGCAGTTTATGGTATTTTTAGGGATAAAACGGAACGGTTTCTTTACAAAATACCATAACCCGCATACCGCCTTATTAATATGCCTCGCTGTACATTCTACCATTAATAAACAACTCGGTGTGTACAAGTGTCAGCACAATGTTAGAACAGGTGTGGTCGTGGCAGGGAGAAGAATTGAAACAGCTCCATTAAAAGGATCGAGCCACGGGGGACGACGGGGGACGAATATTCCGGAAATATCTGCCGGCTGTTGTGAACAGAAGAGGAACAGGTGAGCAGTGGAGAAACAACGTGACAGCTCTGACTGGCTGATCAAGTGGTGATGACTAACCTGTTGATTGTTTAGGGGATTATATCCTCCTTCAAGCCAGGTCTTGGAACAAGCTAGGTCAGCCTGGCTGTTGGTGCTCGCGGCATGCAGTCCAAAGTATGCACCCTATCACCGGACAGATATTGCCTGAACGACCGTTTTGAAACACAAAGGAGTCTATTTGTAATGTCCCTACTTGGCCAGTTCTACTCTGTTACTAGCTCTTCCACTCTCACACATAATAAATATTTTGAATGAAAATGAGAGAATCGCTGCGCTAGTTATTATTTTGTTCAATATATAATAATTTGTTTTAAATTTCCAGACTAATTCTCAATGGCAACTTGTGTTTTTGTTTTACAGACCGAGAGCCTTCCTTCCTTTAACTCTGTCGTCTGTCTGTCTCTCTGTCTGTGCCTGTCTGCCTGTTGACACCCCTGTTCGCCAGCTTGCTTGCCACATACACGTCTTTTCTTCCCACTACCGTCTATTTATCACACGATCTGCTAAAGACGCATTTCCACGTCATTGAAATAAGAGAAATATGAGTGACAACATCTAACCAAGACTGCAACAAAGAGAGAGGCGCCAGATCAGGTCTGGTTATATCTCACGAGGACACCAGAGGTGTTGACAACTTACGCCCGACCCTCCCTCCCGACCAGTGACAAAAAAACGTGTGTTGCTCTTTATATTGAGGACAGCAAACAAGCGTGCACGGTTCGTATTGGGTATTGGGCAGAGCACCAGCCGTGACCCACGACTCGGCGCTAAGGACCCTCAACCTCCTTATCGGAAGGTCGTTATAAAGTACTTCAACGACCTGCTGACAACATTGTTGGGGTCAATGGTACCAGAAGCGGGGGGGTGTCAAGGAGGAGCAGGGGGTGTCAAGGAGGAGCAGGGAGTGTCAAGAAGGAACGGGGAAAGGAGGGCATCAAGAAGGCGCAAAGGGCGTCGAGGACATAAAAATAGGATAGAAATAAATAGTTTAAGAAGAAAAATTAAGAGTGCAAAACAATGCCTGACACGTCACACGAACAATGTTGAAAACGACTGATGAAAAACGACATTGCTGGAGAAACTAATGTTGAACAAGCAACGTTGCAAGGCAAACAAATATTGCTACAGGAGCCACCTTGATGCAGCTGATCGTCGTAGGATGCCTATCACGAGACGCTGAGTGGTAGTGCATCAGATATGTCATGGCGACGCCACGGGTCAAAGGTCAACATTGTTAGGTGACCCCAGGTGATCATTATGCTAGTTACATGTCTGGTTGATTGGTGCCTAGATTATTTGGTTGGTTTGCAACAGAGGAGTTTGTTGTTACACAGATCAGTAGGTTAGTGACAAGTCTTGAGGGATTGGTCAATATTTTCACTAGTATGAGTAAATTTCTTCTAATTGCTGAGTAGACTGACGAGTACTTTCACCAATTTACTCGTTGGTGATTGTGTAGACTGACTCATTGGTGAGTGAGCAGACTGACTCGTTGGTGAGTGTGTAGACTGACTCGTTGGTGAGTGTGTAGACTGACTCGTTGGTGAGTGTGTAGACTGTCTCGTTGGTGAGTGTGTAGACTGACTCGTTGGTGAGTGTGTAGACTGACTCGTTGGTGAGTGAGCAGACTGACTCATTGGTGTTTGTGTAGCTTGACTCGTTAGTGAGTGAGCAGACTCGTTGGTGAGTGAGCAGACTGACTCGCTGGTGATTGTGTAGATTGACTCGTTGGTGAGTGAGCAGACTGACTCGTTGGTGAGTGAGCAGACTGACTCGTTGGTGAGTGAGCAGACTGACTCGTTGGTGAGTGAGCAGACTGACTCGTTGGTGAGTGAGCAGACTGACTCGTTGGTGAGTGAGCAGACTGACTCGTTGGTGAGTGAGCAGACTGACTCGTTGGTGAGTGAGCAGACTGACTCGTTGGTGAGTGAGCAGACTGACTCGTTGGTGAGTGAGCAGACTCGTTGGTGAGTGAGCAGACTGACTCGTTGGTGAGTGAGCAGACTGACTCGTTGGTGAGTGAGCAGACTGACTCGTTGGTGAGTGAGCAGACTGACTCGTTGGTGAGTGAGCAGACTGACTCGTTGGTGAGTGAGCAGACTGACTCGTTGGTGATTGTGTAGACTGACTCGTTGGTGATTGTGTAGACTGACTCGTTGGTGAGTGTGTAGACTGACTCGTTGGTGAGTGTGTAGACTGACTCGTTGGTGAGTGTGTAGACTGACTCGTTGGTGAGTGTATAGACTGACTCGTTGGTGAGTGTGTAGACTGACTCGTTGGTGAGTGTGTAGACTGACTCGTTGGTGAGTGTGTAGACTGACTCGTTGGTGAGTGAGCAGACTGACTCGTTGGTGAGTGAGCAGACTGACTCGTTGGTGAGTGAGCAGACTGACTCGTTGGTGAGTGAGCAGACTGACTCGTTGGTGAGTGAGCAGACTGACTCGTTGGTGAGTGAGCAGACTGACTCGTTGGTGAGTGAGCAGACTGACTCGTTGGTGAGTGAGCAGACTGACTCGTTGGTGAGTGAGCAGACTGACTCGTTGGTGAGTGAGCAGACTGACTCGTTGGTGAGTGAGCAGACTGACTCGTTGGTGAGTGAGCAGACTGACTCGTTGGTGAGTGAGCAGACTGACTCGTTGGTGAGTGAGCAGACTGACTCGTTGGTGAGTGTGTAGACTGACTCGTTGGTGAGTGTGTAGACTGACTCGTTGGTGAGTGTGCAGACTGACTCGTTGGTGTGTAGACTGACTGGTTGGTGATTGTGTAGACTGACTCGTTGGTGATTGTGTAGACTGACTCGTTGGTGATTGTGTTGACTTGTTGGTGAGTATAATTACTGATCAGCTTTCTCTACAAGGGTCGTTCGTTGGACCACGTGCAGCCAGAACTAACAGCCTGGTTGGTCAAGGTCTTGATTCACCAGGAGGCTTGGTCTGGGACCGGGCCGCGGGGGGCCTTGACCCCCTGAAAATATCCTTCAAGTATCCATGCAAGTGGGCAGGTGCAGATGGTGCAACATCACAAGGATACCTCCACTTCCTTGCATCAAGAGCCCTTCACTGGTATCAATATACTTTCACCAACATCAAGAGCCCCTTTAACCAGCATAAATATACCTTCAATATTAAGATACCTTTCACCATCAAAACCATTTTTTTCAACAGTATCAAGAGTCCTTTCACCAGCATCAAGATACCTCCACCGGCATCAAGCTCCCTTCACAGGCATCAAGAACCCTTTCACCAGCATCAAGATACCTTCGCGAGCATCAAGAGCCCTTTTCACCTGCATCAAGAGCACTTTTCATCGGCATCAAGAGCCCTTCGCCGGCATCAAGCTCCCTTCACAGGCATCAAGAACCCATTCACCAGCAACAAGATCCCTTCGCCAGAATCAAGGCACTCGCCTAAAAGAGAAAAAGGCGATTCTTGTTCAAAATTCCCCATTAAACACTGCAACAGAGATCACCAAATTCTGTTTTCCAATTCTACCATAAAAGATTTCCGATAATAATCTTCAACTGGTAATTTATAAAAAGCGTATCTTTGCTGTTTTTAATGAATTATTTACCTTTGAGAACAAATTAGGATGTTGTGCAGCAGCTCTGTGTGTTCACTGCAGTTTTTTTTTATATAACCCTGACAAAAACATTGCCAATTAATGCTGGGAAAAATAGTTAATGGAAAATAAATACCATAAATTTATTGCGATGGCGGGGAAGGGGGAGAGCGCGTCCCATTCCCCGCTGGGGACGGGGGGAATGAGGGAGGGAGCGCCTTTCCCTGGGGAGTGGGAGGGAAAGGGGTTCTTCCCCCTCTGAGAGGGGCGTGGTGATGAGTGTACCTCACCGGGAGGGGAAGGGGCAGGGTGATGGAAGGAGGGGGGAAGGAAGACTGTCACCATTCCATAGGAGTGGTGATTCATAGGGAGCACTTCCCTGATATTACCAAGGGAAGGGGGGGGGGGTACCTTGATAATGGAAGTACTCTTGATCCACGGAACTGATGCTACCCTTCAATTCTTCTAGACGCAAAAGATGGGGAAGAGCACAGTAAACCTGGTATATAGCAGCACAAGTAATTGCAAACCACAAGTACGGTAGTGTCAACGCCCTCTCATGGTGCCCGGGTTAAGTGTCATCTGTTGGATGTGGGCCAGCTGGCCATTAACAGCAACAGCCTGCTTGAACAGGCACTCACCAGCCCCTGAATCGTCTCAGCTATTACACTTCGCTAAATTTTGTAATGAAAAATGAAAAACTTATCAAAAATACTATTGTCCAGCATGACTTATTATATACAGTACATTGATGAACCATATTGATCTTAGTTTTACGAAAAAAAATCATAAATTTCAGAATATACTTTAAAACCACAAGTCTTCAAAATTAAAAAAAAAATCACATTATTATTATTACTACTACTACAAAAAAATAATTTAAATTTGTGGGTAATTGCAAAGGTATTTCTAGCCGAGGTTGAGAGAGTGTCAAGCAAGGATGCCAGAGGTCAGGTAGATTTTATTTACAATACGACTGACGCCTGAAATGTCAGGCTGACAATGATCTAAGTTATTTCTTTTTCACTGACAGCGAAGCGCTAAAACCGTAGAGGCATAAAGAGGCTTGGGAAGAAAGTAGCTGGGAGGCAGTGAGGTTTAGTCCAAGGAAGTGAAGGAGCATCTCCAATTCCTTTCAACAGCACCAAGACACCCTTTTTGAAGGGTGAAAATGGTGTTAGATAATCACAAAGTGTGACGTCTAATGCACCACAACAATAGTGTCATAGTGGCACTGGTGCTGTAATGCCACTGGTTCTGAAGTGCCACGAGTGCCGTGAAACATAGTGCGACTCGTATTATAGTACCAAAGAGTTGTGTATCACAGTACAGTACTAGAGATGCCACTGTAGAGGGCCAGGGCAGCAGCAGCAGCGACCACTGGCACTCAGTGGGCTGGTCAGACGTCTTTTGATGTCACACGAAGCATCATCTAGTGGTCACACCACCACTGTAACCGAACACATCCACTTGCAACACACACACACACACACACACTCCTGATTCCAACACAGGTGGACACCTGACACAATGTACCGTACTTGAGTGAAGGTAACAGCTTCCCATTACTGCAGCGGACAATAGCAGCCTAACTGAGCACTAAACCTGCCCTCCACATCACCACCATTGTCAATGTTAACCACTTGCCCACCTCCCTGCCTTAGTCATGCAAGTGACTGCCACACCTAGATGACCTGTAACAAACCTACATATCCCCCTCCTTCTCCTTCCCCCTCTCTCTCTCTCTCTCTCTCTCTCTCTCTCTCTCTCTCTCTCTAATAACACTGTACAGGCCACCTTACGGCGCACAACTTAACATAATATCGTGGGTAACGATGTGCTGGATTATATCGCAGGTAATACCACCAACAGCACACATCACCATCCACGCGAAATTAACCAAGTGTTTCTTCAGCGTGAGGGAAAAAAAAAGAAAAAGAAGTGGAATGAGTTGGACGGGGGAGGCGGTGGAAGCAAGCACCGTATATGGTGTCAAAAGAGGCTACCAACCAACAAGGCCAGCTGACCGGCCAGTGTGCTGCGAGACTCGACCCCCCCCCCCGCAAGCATGAGTGTGAGTGTGTTAGTGTGACTTTGTAAATGGTTCAAGTAGGACCGAAACGTCGTGGTACGCTCCTCTCTCCTATGTGTGGGTTATTTGTGTATTGTTCCAGTCACGTTATTGTGCCATTTTTTTATTTTTGATTACACACTATCCCATCCATACTACATTCTACAACCTGTGACCGGTTTCGAGGGTTTTCTACCTTTGCAGTCTGGCCTGAGGCCTGACCTTCCCTGATGACTGCCAGATCAACCAGGATGTTACCATGACTACCAGATCAACCAGGATGTTACCGTCAGCGGCCCCCCAGCCCTACATAGTCATCCCAACCTGGCTGATCTAGTACTTAGTGCAGGTAGTGTATAATATTACTCTTGCAAATTTGAACAATTGTTTCGGCAATATTTTTTATATCTTCAAGCAGGAGACTCAAAGAGTCTTGGTCAACGGATGTTCACACGGTGAATATCTGTTGAAGAATATTATAAACCCAGTGAAAAGCAAATGTGTCCATGACACCTTTGCTTTCCACTGGGTTTATTGAACACCTCTCACTCAAGCAAGTTTTTCTACTGGGTGTCGATTTGGGATATGACCCTCAGGTATATTCCATGTATATTTATAAGGTCTCTCTCTCTCTCTCTCTCTCTCTCTCTCTCTCTCTCTCTCTCTCTCTCTCTCTCTCTCTCTCTCTCTCCAGAGAGTATATTCACAGCATTTTTAGGAGGTTCCGCTAGTCTATTGTCACAATCCCCAACGTAACAAAATCCAGTGAACAAAAACTCATCAACAGTCAAAAACCTTCACCACATACACACACACACACACCTGAGTCTCGACCCCTGCAACCACAATTAGGTGAGTACACACACACACACACACGAAACTCTCAACACAATAATAAGACTCACAACCCCCTCGCCATAACAATACTCCTCGTAAAACACAACACAACGTCCACAAAACATCAGCAACAGTCTTCCTCCATCCCCCTCCCCACCCCCTCACATCCATTCCTACCAATATCTACACTCCACATTTCCACACCTGACTTTTACCCCCCGTGTTGCACTAACACAATATTGTTCCATCAACTGAGAGCGTCACACAAATCAAAGGTCGCGCGAAATTGTGTGTTTGTGTGAGTGTACGAAGATGGTAAACATGTTTATCCGATTTTTTCCCCTCTTTCTTCCCCCACCCTCTTTCTCCCTCTCTCTTCCCCTCTCTCTCTCCCTTCCCCTATCTCTTTTTTTCTCTCTTCCCCCTCTTTCTCCCTTTCCCCCTATCTCTCTCTCTCCCTCTCAAGTTACCTGCCCACTAACTCGTCGATATCCGTCACAAGCGCTGTCAATCATCGTGTATGCAAATACAGAAAACAACATTACCAGTCGACAGAACGCGTCGGAAGGTGACGTCTCGCCCGCGTCCACACAACACACGGAGACAAAACTGCCACGTAATATTTTGCACGCAGGAGGAGGCATGCGTGCTGGCCGGGGCCAGAAACAGCCCACTTGATCAGACCATCAACATGTACATCAGACTGCAAGTGTGGCACTCTAGAACCTGTCACGGGTGTGTTACGGGACACAAGTACGGGTGTGTTACGGGACACAGGTACGGGTGTGTTACGGTACACAGGTACGGGTGTGTTACGGGACAGGTCCCTAAACGCAGGTAGGTAGGAAAACGTCACGTTTAAGATGAGGACACGCTTACAGCATGTGTGGAGGTGACAGGTGTGGAGAGGACACGCTTATACCATGTGTGGAGGTGACAGATGTGGAGAAAGTGAGTGTGATGACCCATATCCCATTCTGTGGCACCAGTCAGGGAGAACTGGCTCTTGTCCTAACCTCTTAAGTCACTGTCGACCTCGCAACAGTCAGTGACACCAGTCATAAAGCCTCAGATGCCAGGTCACTCGTCACGCAAAGATGAGCAACGCTGAAGCAGTTACCTATAAACAAAAGGTAGAAAAAAAAAATAGAGAATAAACAAGAGTTATAAAAGGGTTAGTGTAAAATAGGAAGAAACAAGGCATCAGTATAAATTAAAGAGGAAGGAAAGAAGGGGTCGGTATAAACAAAATTAAGACCAGGGAGCCAAGAATGTAAACAAATCAGTGACAAACAGAAGCCAATAAAAGTTTCAAGTATCTCAGTCCGACACAACCTGGAGGAAAAATTCCCAGACTCTTAAATGCTACCACGATTGTGTGGTGGTGGTGGTGGTGGTGGTGGTGGTGGTGGTGGTGGTGGTGGTGGTGGTGGTGGTGGTGGTGTGGGTGGTAGTAAGAGTAGTGGTAGGCTTGGTGGTGAGGTTTTGTTTGTGATAGTAACAGTGTATTCTTTTTATTGGGTAATGTGCATCAGACTGTTCAGAGATCTTCCAGTCCCGCACAGCGTCTCCAGTGATGACCTCCTGGTCAGCCAGGCTATGATCACCCGCAAGCCGCACGGATCACACGTAACATTATCTGGCAACTCCGACAGGAGTAATGACCGGGGCGTCTATACATTTTTCTCAAGAATGAAAGTTGTGTGTGAATTCCATGAATATTTTTGTATAATGCGCAATGGATGACGCGAACGAAGATGCCTAAGAATATTACGAAACATAATATAGCCATGAATTATTATTGTACGTGATACTTTACACAGCACAGGAGGTGGTACTTCCCTACAGTCCTCCTCTCCTATACATACTGGCTCCCTCACCTTCGTGTGTTAGTATGACTAGTCAATAATGCAAGTCAGACCCAAACGTCGTTATAAGCGTGTGTGTGTATAAAACTTACTGGAGTGAAAGATATGGGGGTACAGAATAAACGCAGTTAAACATCAAACAGTAGTTTTATTGACCAGGCAGCCAACTAGGAAATCTGTTGTCAAGTTGAGAGGGTAGAAGAACCTGTCGTTTGTGACTTGTTCTGTCTATGAACAGACAAAAAAAAGGACGGGGGGGTAGTAAAAGTGATAAAACATTTACCATCTCTCCTTCCTCAGGAGACAAGACTGACCTTCAACGTCTCCTCTTCCTCAGGAGAGACAGGTTGGCTCACTGCGTGTTCCGGAAGTCAGCCAAGACTATGCAATGCGGTGCACCAGAGCAATATGTTGATGTCTATGTATGAGAGAGAGAGTAAGAGTGGAGTGAGAGAGAAAGAGAGAGAGAGAAGAGAGAGAGAGAGAGAGAGAGAGAGAGAGAGAGAGAGAGAGAGAGAGACTTATAAAGCAATGCTGCGGTAAGTCCGCGACAATCTGAACATCACGAAATTAATATATTTCATTAACGTTAAGTAACACCAACGGTGCACAGAAAACATAGTATACAACCTGAATGATACTAACACTAATAACATATTAAAACATACAAGCAGAAGGATTTTTTTCCAGCAGGAGTGACAAGTATGAATGGAGGCAGCAGGTGACTGGAGTAACAAACACCACTGATCAGGCTACAGGAGCAGCAGTAAGAACAGTAGGAGCAACTGCATTACCAACAGCAACACCTGCAACAGGAGCACCAAAAACCACAGCACTGACAGCAGCTGCAGCAGCGACAACAGCATAAGCAGCAGCAGTAACAGCAACATAAGCAGCACCCACGCTAATGGAGCAACGTCAGTACAAATGCCACCACTGAGGCAGTAACAGCAGTAAGTGTAATGCGAGTAGCGTTGTTCCAGCGGCGGTAGCAGCACTTTCTATGACAGAATATTACATTTATGTGAAGCTTTAAACCCGTGTGGGTCATTCAGCGCAAGTGAATGCTGGAGGCTCGAACCTCCATCTACTAAACACGGGACATATATGGGAATTGTACACACCCAATTACGGTACGGAATTCGGTACGGTACGGTAGATTATGTGTTAATTAAAAGAGTAAAGTGCGAAATTACGGTACATACCGGTATTTCTGACAGGTACGATAAACGATGGGGAAGGGGGGAGACAGAAATACCATATCGTACTGACAGCCATGATACAGAGTAATGAGGAGCCTTCGTGTCCGATTATTACATAGGGACTCGATACGGCATTAGTTCTTAGTGGCCCTATAATCCCTCAACACCAAGAGGAAGGCCATTAAATAAGAGAAGTGGTGATCTGGGAGCAGGACTCGTACTGCACAAGCCGTATGAGCCCTTACAAAGCAACAACAAGAGAGGAGATGCAGCTATAAGGATGAAAGTAGCGATAACACAGCAAAGATAATGTAACAGCAGCCGGCTGGAAAGCGGTGGTAGGTGATGACGGCGGGATTATGGGTAGGCCGAGGGAGCTGAGTCTTAGAGCAGGGAAACAGCAAAAGCAGGACAAGATAACAGTAGAAGCAGCAGCAACAGTGGCAGCGGCAGGTAAAGGTAGCAACAGCCGGAGCAGGCCAATTCAGAAGTAGGCCAAGGCAGCAGCAGACCAAGGCAGCAGCAGGCCAAGGCAGCAGCAGGCCAAGGCAGTTGCAACCATGCTGCACAGGCCAGGTTACCTGCGCTCTATTGCATTTTGACCCTCGCTGCAAACGAACAGTTTTGCCCCCTCTATGCTTTCCACCAGAAACAGGAGCAGCAGCAGCACTACCACTAGCGGTAACATGGTTGCATGCCTCAGGTGGTGCTTACCACTAGCGGTAACATGGTTGCATGCCTCAGGTGGTGCTTACCACTGCCTCTCACCATCGCCCGGCACACCATTAAGCAATTACCCCACACCTCGCTACCCTCCCTCACCCGCACTGCTTTGTATGCCCTCCAGTATAGGCTGAGGTGGCCACTTAAGTGGTGGGTGTGGCGCGTGTGTGGGTGTGGTGTTGGTGGCCGTGGCCCTGAGGCTGCGGACCTCATATGGACCACAACTGACGGCTTCATGATCTTGGGTAAGACCCTCTGCTCCCTGACGATCAGCTATACCGACCACCATATATAACGAAGATTTGTCACGATTCTTTTTAAGACGTGTTCAGTGAAGTGGGCATAACTGTAACCAGGGAAAAAAAGGAAACAAGAGTAAAACTCATAATATCATGGCTGGAATAATTCACAACCCACAATACCATGGCTGGAACAATTCACAACCCACAATACCATGGCTGGAACAATTCACAACCCACAATACCATGGTTGGAACAATTCATAACTAACCCACAATACCATGACTGGAACAATTCACCGCTAAATCACGAGAGAACGTTTCGGTCGGTCCTGGACCATTACGAAGACGTTTCGGTCGGTCCCGGGTCATCAAGACGTTTCGCTCTGTCCTGGACCACTATCGACACTTTTCAGTCGGTCCTGGACCATTAACAACTGCCTAGTAAAACAAAGAGGAAAGCCAGGTCAAGGTTAGTGGGAGGGGAGGAGACAACCCAGGTCAGATAAGGGGTCATGGAACACCGTAGATGGGAAGAGGAACTGAAGTTAATCAGGACTGATCCGAGAGAGGGGAGTAGCTCCAATTCCTTGAATCTTGAGCCTTGAATCATGAGACACTAACCACGCCTGGAAGATACAAACCACGCCCCTAAGACACTAACCACGCCTGGAAGATACAATCCACGCCCCTATGACACTAACCACTTCTGGAAGATACAAACCACGCCCCTAAGACACTAACTACGCCTGGAAGACACTAACCACGCCTGGAAGATACAAACCACGCCCCTAAGACACTAACCACGCAGGAAGACACAAACCACGCCCCAGAGACAAACCACGCCCCGAAGAGGCTTCATGTTAGGGATCGAAACTTTGCCCAAATTATAGGTTTATCAATTAAAAAAATCTCAACATGGCTTTCGAAAACAGTTCAAGTTTACTCCAGAAGATGAAAATTCATTATGCAAGTCAGGCAGTAAGAAATAATTAATGCCGAATGCATTATTATTACTATTATTGTCATCATCATTTCAAGGGAAATCACTAAACCAGCCGGTCATACAACGCCTTGATCATGGATGGAAATCAGGCATCATCCGAGGATGGGGGGGAAAGGGGGGTTTGGAAGGTAGCTCAGATTCCTCGCATCAAGAGCCCTTCACCAGCAAATCAAAAACGCATCAGAACACCCAGACGTAACAAGTGGGGTGCCACAAGGGTCTGTCTCGGGACTCGATCAGTTCCTAATGGTATTAGTAAACAGCAAATTTTAATTCGCTGTAAGTGCAAAAAATGCCCACCAGGTGTCAGTACAAATCACCTGGAAAATTTGACTCACGGCCAAAATAAGCCTAGCGACGTAGCCTTGCTAAAAATTTCAAGGGTATACTCACGGAAGTAAGTGTCTGTTAGTCATTGTATACACGCTGAGGCGTATACGTTAATCCGTGTTCTAGGGATTAAAAGTAATCCTTGACTGGTGTTGTACAGGTAACACGTAGCATTCATGACCCGCATTATACTCGACAGAATTTAAACCTAATAATTATAATCATGGGGGAGCGCTAAACCCGTAGGATTTATACAGTGCATGTGTGAGGGGGGGGGAATGGAAGGTATTCAGGCTCAATTCAGAACTGGAGCACAGATCCAATTCCCTAGATCAAGAGCCCGTCACCAGCGTCAAGGAAAGGTTTAAACCTAATGAATATAAACCCTAAGCTAAAAAAATACCACGTAATACATTATGTGACCTTAATTTACCAACCCAAGTAAGAATTTTCATAAAATTATTTCACTGTTTTTCTCGGGTTAGGACGAGGTCCCATCTTCAGATAAGCCACAAGAACGTCAAGTGCTCACACAAGGTGTGTTATGTGCTCTCACACAAGGTGTGTGTTATGTGCTCTCACACAAGGTGTGTGTTATGTGCTCTCACACAAGGTGTGTGTTATGTGCTCTCACACAAGGTGTGTGTTATGTGCTCTCACACAAGGTGTGTGTTATGTGCTCTCACACAAGGTGTGTGTTATGTGCTCTCACACAAGGTGTGTGTTATGTGCTCTCACACAAGGTGTGTGTTATGTGCTCTCACACAAGGTGTGTGTTATGTGCTCTCACACAAGGTGTGTGTTATGTGCTCTCACACAAGGTGTGTGTTATGTGCTCTCACACAAGGTGTGTGTTATGTGCCTCACACAAGGTGTGTGTTATGTGCTCTCACACAAGGTGTGTGTTATGTGCTCCACACAAGGTGTGTGTTATGTGCCTCACACAAGGTGTGTGTTATGTGCTCTCACACAAGGTGTGTGTTATGTGCTCTCACACAAGGTGTGTTATGTGCTCTCACACAAGGTGTGTGTTATGTGCTCTCACACAAGGTGTGTGTTATGTGCTCTCACACAAGGTGTGTGTTATGTGCTCTCACACAAGGTGTGTGTTATGTGCTCTCACACAAGGTGTGTGTTATGTGCTCTCACACAAGGTGTGTTATGTGCTCTCACACAAGGTGTGTGTTATGTGCTCTCACAAGGTGTGTGTTATGTGCTCACACAAGGTGTGTTATGTGCTCTCACACAAGGTGTGTGTTATGTGCTCACACAAGGTGTGTGTTATGTGCTCACACAAGGTGTGTGTTATGTGCTCACACAAGGTGTGTGTTATGTGCTCACACAAGGTGTGTGTTATGTGCTCACACAAGGTGTGTGTTATGTGCTCACACAAGGTGTGTGTTATGTGCTCACACAAGGTGTGTGTTATGTGCTCACACAAGGTGTGTGTTATGTGCTCACACAAGGTGTGTGTTATGTGCTCACACAAGGTGTGTGTTATGTGCTCACACACGCTTGAGAAATGTTCTGAGACTAGGTAATTCTTGACTGGTGGTGAAAAAGTGACATGAAGGAACCAGGACACGTGTGCAACTAATGTGACATTTTTATTGACAAATGCACCTCATGTCAGTGGCTTTCTTTTGTGCCTAATAATATTTTATTATATACAAACTACATTACCTGTTTACTGCAGAAAATAAATTATTATTGTTGTTGCGGCAACGTTTCGCTCTTTGGGAGTTTTGTCAAGCAAAAACGGTGCCGAAATAAAATATCTCATTACACAGGTGTGTTTTTTTTTCCGCCCGCGACACAATAATGGTTTGCAACTGAAAGGAAACCGGATTCTGGGTTACTTTCAATGAAGTTTCTTTTTGTGGCAAACGTACAAAGTTTGCTGTAACCAGCTCACAGCGTTTCCTCTCGTCATGAAAGCAAAACGTTTCGTCTTGTTTCCAACACACAACGTTTCTTCTCGTCTGAAGATGTTAAAAACGCTTTTCTTAAAGACAGGTTTATCTCCTACACTCATCTTCATCTTTCCGACAGACAAAAGCCTCCTCCACCTTTATGACAGAATTCAGCCAGTCTGGCCTCCTGGCCGGCATTTTGGACGCCTCCTTGCCTGCCCTTCCTCCCTCCCTGCTTGCTCCCTTCTAATCTCCCTGCCTCGATCTCTCCCCCTCCTCCCTGCCTGACTTTCTGCCAACTTGCCTCCCTCACAGACTCCTTCACTGACACCGATCCTCGCTCCCTTCCTCCCAAGCAACCTCACTCCCTAGCAACCTCACTCCCAAGCAACCTCACTTCCAAGCAACCTCCTCCCAAGCAACCTCACTCCCAAGCAACCTCACTCCCAAGCAACCTCACTCCCAAGCAACCTCACTCACAAGCAACCTCACTCCAAGCAACCTCACTCACAAGCAACCTCACTCCCAAGCAACCTCACTCCCAAGCAACCTCACTCCCAAGCAAGCAACCAACCTGACCACTGTTCAGTGCCTCACCTTTCTCGACTACCAAATACTCGAGAATATTTTTCTCTATGATAAAGTCAGGTCGCCAGCCTTCACCTGTTCGAACAGAGACGCTCCACTCCACAACTGGTTCTCATGCTACCACTGACCACTCCACAACTGGTTCTCCATGTCACACCACACCTGGAAAGTAAACATTCTCCCACTCTCTCATCTCTTCTTATTATTCCTCCAGCACGTACAAGTTTTCAGGAGGAAACTGGACCACTACCTCCGCCAAATGTCAGATCAACCTAACTGTGATGGCTATGTGGGCCAGCGGTCCACTAACACCAACAGCCTGGTTGAACCCACAATCAATAAGAAATTCCGGCAGGGCTGCAAGGGTATAAGGTAGAGAAACCTCGAAATCTGACACAGGTATGTTACAGGTATGCACACAGGCTATTATAGGATTGTAACAGCAGGGTACAGTTGATGGACTACACATCAGTAGCGAGTACCACACAGTGTGAGTTACATCACTCAGTGTGGCTGATGTTCTGGGAGTCTCGCGGGATGTAGAGCATCTGTGTCAAACTAATGGTTGTCATAGCAACATCCCCGTCGCCATACATGAAAAACTTTACATCAAAATAACAGTAAGAGAAAAACATAACCTTCATATCTTAGGGCCATTACTGTGTGCTGATAGTGCCCCTTTGTGTACGTGTGTGTTCAGAGATGAAACAAATACAGAGATCGTTTACGGCCGACATAGAGCCACTAAAGCACTTAAATTACTGGGAACGCCTTTAAGTCTTAAATATGTACTCACTGGAGGAGAGGAGAGAGAGATAAGTGATAATATATACCTGGAAAGTATTCGAGGGCCTGGTCCTAAATCTGCACACTGCCATAACAACACACTGGAGCCAGAGATATGGGAAGAAGCGCAAAATAAACCCAGTGAAGAGCAGGGGTGCGGTGGCCACAATAATGGAACACTGTATCAACATTCGTGGCCCCAGATTATTCAACATCTTACAAGAAGATATCAGAAACACTGCTGGAACAAGTGTAGGAGTCTTCAAGAGGAAACTGGACAAGTATCTTTCCCAGGTGCCACATCAACCAGGATGTGATGGATATGTGGGGTAGCGGGCCTCCAGCAGAAACAGCCTGGTTGACCAGGACAAGCCTGGCCCATGGCCGGGCTCCGGGAGAAGTAACACTTTCGAAACTCATCAAAGGTATATCAAAGGTATTTCATGTACGTGTGTGCATGATAGTTACCAGTCGTCAAAGACACCTATTGATAGATACTTGACCCGTTTTGTATGTTACCAGTTGTCAGTGTGTGTATGTGGGGGGGGGGATGCGTTGCAGGGGCTTTAATGGGTTGTTAAGTCTAGCTGGGGGTAGGCCAGTGGACGCGTAACCACTGAAAAGGTCAGGAGACACTGGTCATGTCCTGACAAACAAAACACCACCACCACAAATACTAACCACACCACCACATAAATATAAGTGTTAAAGCCACGTATCCAGCAGCAAAGGAAAAACGAATAAATAAAACTAGATGATCCTCATAAAAATCACAACACAGGAGCTCCCAACACCAGTCAGACTTCAAACAAGAACAGAAATACACGAAGAGACAAGCAAACACAAAGCTACACAGCTACCAGAAGAGCAAGAAATAAAGCCAGATGAATATCATGAAGCTGCAACACAACAAGCAAGAACTCTCAGCAACACAAGTGTAATAAAACATAACCACACGATTACTACCACAGTAATTCTCCCTAGAGATAACAGCAGCAGCAGCAGCAGCAGCAGCAGCAGCAGGGATGAGGAAGCAGTCGTGGCCTTGAGAGACCCGGGTCTTCCCAACACCTTGCAGCAGTCATGACGGTGCTTACCTGCCTCACACACCTGCACTTAACACATACCTGTAGGTGTGGCTCGCACACACCTGCACCCTACATGTACCTGCAGGTGTGGCTCACACACCTGCACCTAACATGCCCCCTGCAGGTGTGGCAGGTGCTTGAATGAGCACAATGAAGCAGAAGGGAGAGAGAGAGAGAGAGAGAGAGAGAGAGAGAGAGAGAGAGAGAGAGAGAGAGAGGCATTTTGAGGGCTACTGCCTACCACCATACATTCAACATCACCATATTGCCACCATTACCACTATAACTGCCACCCCCTTCCACTACCACAACCCAGTACCTCTGCACTACACTACTTCGCTCCCAGTCCTCGGTAAACATGTCTGTTGCTAACGCTTTACGCGCCTCCACCTCACGTAGTGTGGTAGGGAATGGGGAAAATGTGAGTAGGGAATGGGGAAAAAGTGGGTATGGAATGAAAAAAACGGGGTAGAGAATGAGAAAAAGTAGGGTAGGGAATGGGGAAAGTGGAATTGGGAATGGGGAAAGTGAAATTGGGAATGGGGAAAGTGGAATTGGGAATGGGGAAAGTGAAATTGGGAATGGGGAAAGTGAAATTGGGAATGGGGAAAGTGAAATTGGGAATGGGGAAAGTGGAATTGGGAATGGGGAAAGTGGAATTGGGAATGGGGAAAGTGGAATTGGGAATGGGGAAAGTGGAATTGGGAATGGGGAAAGATCAAAAGCAGAGAAAAGGCATTTAAGGAAAATAAAGACCAAGAACGCTGTGAAGGAAAGCATAGTACATGGGAGTACACGAGAGTACATAGAAACACGTGGAATTAGCTGACGGAAGATCGAGCCTCCACCACTCCTTGCGCTGAATCACCCACATTAGCGCCTCAGGAAATATAAGACATGCGCTGTTCGCAGACATTGTTTAGCATGCTCAGGGTCGTCACTCATGACTACTTCATGGTCGTTCTCTTTTGTCTCGTTTATTTTCTTTGTTGTTCTTAGTCTCCAAAGAAGTGGAAAGAACAGCCAAACACCAAGGAGGAAGAGGAGGAGGAAGATGGATAGATGGATTGAACAGCAGCAAAACACTATGGTGAAGGAGGGTGAGAATATGAGGAGATAATGCAAGGAGGGAAAGAAAGTATACGGTGGAGAAGGAATGAGGGAAGAAAAACTCCAAGAAGAAGAAGGAGGAGGAATGGAGGTAGAAGGAACATGAAGAAGGTACAGGACTCCCCGAGATTATAAAAAAGGCTGGAGGATGCATAGTGATGAACCCACCACAACACCCGGAACCTGGACCAGAGTCGGGAGTTACCCATCCTGGGGGAAGGCGCCGGGGAAGCGTGGAATGGAAGGAGAGAGGGGAAGATGACGGGAGGGATGAAGGAAAGAGGGAGAGGGGAGGAGTGAGAGGAGAAGAGGGAAGATGAGAAGGAGGGATGAAGGAAAGAGGGAGAGGGGAGGAGGAGTGAGAGGAGAAGAGAGAAGATGAGAAGGAGGGAGAAGAAGGAGGGTGCGCTTAAATTCTTGGAGTCAGATGCTTAGGACATTTAAAAAATATTTTAAATGCACAAGTCAAGAATACCAACCAGACGACCTGTAACAGGAGACAGCTTCCGTGACCCCACCTTCCACCCAGCAGCTTCCGTGACCGCAGCATCCACCCACCAGCTTCCACGGCCACACGGCCCTAAGAACCATTACACTCCACGGGTACAAACACCCACAAGTCGAGAAGAGGCGATTCCAAGAGCCGGGATACGACCCCAGCAAACACAAGGTTAAGTACGACTTCCAGAGAGAGAGAGACACATTACCAGCCGATGCATTACGTCCAGAAACTGATGATTTATCACCTAGCGGTTGCCATAGCAGCAGCGGGAGGAGGAAGCTGAACAATAAAGACGACTTAGAACCACCAGCCCCGTCTTCCACCATCACACGATCTGTTTCCAACATTCCTCGCTGCACTGCCTTCTTCGAAATGTTTTATGCAGTGAAAGAAAAAAATATATCAAAGTCACCCTCGCAATGACTATGAAAGTAAGAGAAACTAAAGCAATTTTATCGTCTTCTCTGAGGATGAGGGTCCCCAATAAAGTTCTAGAGGTGGTACCTCCTATATATATATATATATATATATATATATATATATATATATATATATATATATATATATATATATATATATATATATATATATATATATATATATATATATATATATATATATAAAGCTTTCCTGGGGAGTAGGGGTTGTAGCGACTCCATCTTACAGCAAAAGTGGCAGTTCAAAAGTGTCAGCAAAAGAGGCGACTCAAGCAACGACATCTATCGAAAACGCGACCACCAAAAGAGCTGCAAACCTTTTATAGGAAAATCACTTCATCAGCCGTAGTGACATTTTTATTGCTGGGGAAGACTGCAACACACGACCAGCTCCTGGCTAGATACTGAGCCAGGGAGTGGAACAGGTATTAGAGGGCAGGTGTTGGAGGACAGGTGTTGGAGCTTCAGTGACCTCATAACCCAGAGACGCAAGCCAAGGCGAATTTGCAACCTACGTTATAAAGTTTCAGAAAACAGTCACGTCTTTCTCTAACTTTGCAAAATGTCCGGTAAATCAGGGCGGCCGCGCAATGTAGTGCGTCTGAATCTGCTTATAACAAGAGGGATCAAAAAGCCATACGGTCGATCCAGTGACTACCGAAGCCACTAGATCGACCGTGTTGTGGAAACACCACACGGTTCACCAAGAGCCGCCGTGGCCACCGGTACACGAGATCAATGGCCACACGGTCCACCCACAACTTGTTGTGGTCACCATTTCAATTGAACACCTGCCACACGGTCCACCCAAAAGCTGTCTTGGACACAGAGAAACAATTGCACCCGATACACCCCCCTCCCTCCATGTCCTGACGAGGTGATTTATTGCCACTGGAGTCGGATCAGAAAGTGATTCTCTTTGAGCGAGTGACACAGCAGCGAAGTAAGGTGGGCAATAACTTTAGAGTTAGAGCCTGTCCCTACCTCCATCTCTCCCTTTCCGCTCTCCTGCCTCCCTTCTCTTGCCTTCCTCGCCACATTTTGCTCAACGCAGCGTTAAGTTACACACAAGTTTCACCCTTACGCCACCAGCCCAATGAACCATAAAAACACTATATAGTGTCGATTTAAGAGAGGGCACCACACCCTTTTTATTTTTTCTCCCTGGGTGGAGGGATGGAGTGGATCTGGGAGTTACGTTGAAGGCGCAGGAGAAATTCTCCCGTCAAGGTCGTTCCCGGGAAAAGTGTCGTCTCAGGCGATAACATCGATCGAAAACGGAGTGGCCGTAGAGGTGCCCCGACTTTCATTGTATATTTCGTATATAATAGTCAGCGTAGCTTTTACTGCCGCGGAAACAGTGATACAAGGGCCAGCTCCAGTGCCAGGTATTACTGAATCCTGGCCAGGCACTGGGCCAGAGACTGCCACCTGCATGTGTGTGTATAAGCACATGAAAGTTGTCAGTTTTTTTTTCTATTTTTTCACTGTAGTATTTTTATATACTTGCAATCACGCATTTTATTATTTCATCCATAGTCTAATCTTTAGATACAGAGCTTTTGTGTGTACTCACCGGACTGTACGTGTGGGGGGTCGATCCTCCGCTCTTGGCCTCGACTAAACTAAAAACTGATTGGTGTTGATCAGAAGCCACAATACCATGGCTGGAACTATTCATAACTATCCTACAATTTGGAAAAGAAACTTCAGAAAACATGTCATTCCGTTCTGGACTATTAACACGTCACTCGCGACTTTATAATGATCCTGCATAAACCTAAACTTTCTGTGGGTTAATTTTTGACTGACTGACTGTTGCTCACTCCTAGCCTGTCGGGTCCTGTCATATGTCCCGGGTAATTTGAAACTGTATGAGGTTCGCATTCAGTACTTTCTTGTACAGCTCTATCCCTTTTCAGAACCTTCAAACTTAAGTAGTATTTGCTATCATCATTTTGATTCATATGGGTTGCCAGCTTCCATCTGTACCCTTTATCCACCTTGGTAATACCTCTGAGTATCGTATGTCATATATATATATATATATATATATATATATATATATATATATATATATATATATATATATATATTTTTTATATATGTGTGTGTGTGATGTGTGTGCGCGCTCACCTATCTGTGGTTGCAGGGATAGAATCATAGCTCCTGGCCCCGCCTCTTCACTGATCTCTACTATGTATGGTTCCTGCCTCCACTACGTCACTTTCCAGACTATTCCACTTCCTGACAACTCTATAACTAAAGAAATACTTCCTAACATCCCTTTGACTCATCTGAGTCTTCAACTTCCAAATGTGACCCTTTGTTTCTGTGTCCCATCTCTAGAACATACTGTCTTTGCCCACCTTGTCAATTCCTCGAAGTATTTTATATGTCGTTATCATGTCTCCCCTTAATTTTTAATTTAATTCATGTTAAGCGCTAAACCTATTTGGGTTATTCAGCGCAATACTTTGTGGAGGCTTGATCCTCCGTCTGCTGGGCGCGAGACAGACACGCTCTCTATTTGTACTCACCTATCCTTCATGTCTCCCCTAACCCTCCTGTCCTCCAGTGTCGTCAGACCGATTTCCCTTAACCTTTCTTTGTAGTACATTCCCCTTAGTTCTGGGACTAGTCTTGTTGTAAACCTATGCACTTTCTCTTATTTCTTGACGTGCTTGACCAGGTTTGAGTTCCAAACTGGTGCCGCATACTCCAGTATGGGCCTGACGAACACAGTGTACAGAGTCGAACGATTCCTTATTGCGTAAAAGCCTTCAAGAGATAACTGGACAAGTATCTTCATCAGGTGCCAGATCAACGAGGCTGTGATGGATATGTGGGGCAGCGGGCCTCCAGCAGCAACAGCCTGGTTGACCAGGCAAGCACCAGACGAGTCTGGCCCATGGCAGGGCTCCGAGAGTAGTGAAACGCTCGAAACTCTTCAAAGGTATGAAGGTAAAGGAGGTAACGGAACGCTATTCTCAGGTTTGTCAGGCGCCCATATGCTGCAGCAGTTATCTGGTTGATGTGTGCCTCAGGAGATGTGCTCGGTATTATATTCACCCCAAGATCCTTCTTGAGTGAAGTTTGCAGTCTTTGGCCACCTAGCCTATTCTCTGTCTGCGGTTTTCTTTGACCTTCCCCGATCTTCATGACTTTGCATTTGACGGGGTTAAATTCGATGAGCCAGTTGCTGGACCAGGCTTCCAGCCTGTCCAGGTCTCTTTGTAGTCCTGCCTGATCCTCATCCAATTTAATTCTCCTCATTAACTACACATAATCTGCTAACAGGGACACTTCTGAGTCTATCCCTTCCGTCATGTCATTCACATATACCAAAAATAGCACTGGTTCTAGGACTGACCCCTGTGAAACCCCGCTCGTCACAGGCGCCCAGTCTAACACCTCGTCACGTACCATGACTCGTTGTTGCCTCCCTGTCAGGTATTCTCTGATCCATTGCAGTGCCTTTCCTGTTATGATTGCCTGATCGTCTAGCTTTTGCACTATTCGCGTGTTTGTTCTCGTGTATTTGCATTTGCAAATTACTGGCTCCGCCTCTTTGACTACTCTCGACCGACATTACTAATTTCTGACCTCCAGGGCCCGGTCATACCTACTCTTGAAACTATGCATGATGTTTGTTTACCTCTCCCACCTCCCCATCTATTTTGTTCCACTCACTACCCTTAGACGGGAAAAAAATATTTCGTAACGTCCCAATGGATTGTCTGCGTCTTTAACTGCCCTCTTTGTCTTCTGGCTCCTCCTCCTCCTCCCATATTTTGTCCCCTGAAATATTTTGTCTTACCACGATCACACAAAATATTCTCACACAGAATATGCTCCTCTCTACTAGCGTTGATAGGCTAGTTCCTAAGCGTCTTCTCGTAATCCATTTCCCTAATTTCCCATACCAACTCCTTGCAAACCTCTGGGTCTTACCTAACATCTGAACATAATTGATTAGGTGTAGGCTCCATGCACCCTCCGCATACTTCAAGACTGGTCTGACGTACTATGCGCTTGTGTGACCTCATAGACGAGTCTTATATTAATACGTAATGAATCGATTGAGAGAGAGAACAAAACAAGAGAACCGTAATAGCGAACCATATCAGGTAATGGTATTTTCCAGGGGTATTTTCCCTGCAGTTGAAAGCTAGGAATGGCTGTCAGTTGCATTCCTAAAACAGCACAAGAGAAATGCTGAATTGCAAGAGCTAAAATTATTTGCAATATTTTGAACTAAAGGGTCTTGGTACAACCGTGTCTAAATATTACCAGTGAATTCAATCTCTCTCTCTCTCTCTCTCATTACACTTCCACAGTATCTAAAACCAAAAAGTTACAAGGAAATAACAAAATCTGGCTAAATTTTCCTATTTCAGCCAAATCCGAGATGCTGCAAAAGTCCTCGCCAGAGATGAGATTAATCAGAGTTCTCGCGCATATAAATTGTTGTATTAAATGCAAAAGGCGGCCACGTCCAAAATCAGGAAATGCATTTTTGCTTCGGGAGGAAATTTTTTGATCCTGGTGGCGACCGAGGAGCTCCGAGCTCCGTGTTTTTCTAAGAGTGTTATCAACATTCACCAAGTTAAAAGACAGAATGTTTGACAGAATATCAAAAATGTCTGACAGAATATCAGAAATGTCTGACAGAATATCAAAAATGTCTGACAGAATATCAAAAATGTCTGAGAGAATATCAAAAATGTCTGAGAGAATATCAAAAATGTCTGACAGAATATCAAAAATGTCTGACAGAATATAAAAAATGTCTGACAGAATATCAAAAATGTTTTGATGGAATATCAGAATTTTTTTTTGATGGAATGTCAGAAATGAGAACTTCATAGCGAGTTGTGAATATAATTTATTCCAGCAACATCTTGCGAGGTGGTTATATGTTACTAGTTCCGGGAGGGAAGTGCAGTGCCTGCACTCTACAGGAGGGGTGGAAATATTTGAAGTTTGGAGGAGCATCTGAACTGACAATAACAATAGAGTGAGTGATGGTGAAAGCGTTTCTTCTATTTTCGGGACACCGTACAGGCCGATGTACAAAAAAAAGCAAACAATAATCTTTAACAGTTTAAAAGTGGGCAATATTGTTTTCTACCTGACGACATATAAATACATTAGCTTTGAATGTCTTGATAGTGCATCTTAACTCATGCGCTAATGATCCCTCTCTCCTTGCAGTTTTAAATTAAGTTCATTCATGTGGTCCATAATATCAAAGGCAAATGCAAAATCAGTGAGCCAATTCACATCAATCGGCTGTGGGAAATCCGAATGTGTTTATTTTATGTCCAGAAATATCTCAATCTCTGCTCCCACTTCCCATATTGTTCTCAGGATCTGTTGCAAGCTCAGCCATTGTATATTTGTGATACAAAACATCAATGTTGTGGTGGGATTTATCGGTGTTATGTGGTGGATTTACCAGTGTTATGTGGTGGGATTTACCAGTGTTATGTGGTGGGATTTATCTGTGTTATGTGGTGGGATTTATCTGTGTTATGTGGTGGGCTTTATCAGTGTTATGTGGTGGGATTTACCAGTGTTATGTGGTGGGATTTATCAATGCTATGTGATGGGATTTATCAGTCTTATGTGGTGAGATTCGATGTAACAAAACAAGCTTACTCAAGACCAAATGCTTAAGTTGCTAGGTGGGAGACGGTAGATGAACCGACCTATCTTCTCCTGCGGCAGAGGTAAACAAAGAAACGGAGAGAAGAAGCAAAGACAGAGCATTCCTGGGTCTCCAGACGCACACCTGAAGGTGAGAACGCTGAATCACAGATGGCGCAGACGTGCACTCCCCCAGGATTGATCTCAAAGCACGTCAATCGTTGCCAGGGATTGCTGCTATGATTACCCAACATACGTGCCTGAGGGAACTTTAAGAAAACTGAACAATTTTTTCTCTCAAAAAAAGGGAAATATCAACTTTCCAAAATTGCTAGATACAATTGCCGAATAGAATTCCTTGGCGGGCCGGATATTGCCCGTGGAGCGTGTGTTCATCCCTAGCTTCGTATCATCTTTTGGGGACGAGACCAAAACATGTATGAACGTAGCCGCCATAGAAGATAAAAAAAAATTACAATAAAATATAACAAAGTCTTCCAATGTACAAATGAAGATAACAATGTTCAAATGGATCAAATTTAAGCTGCTTAAATATGGAAGAGAAAAAATGAAGAATGATGGCTTACAGTCTTTTAGAAAGTAAGAAACATGTAAAAAGATTCATGAATAATAATGTTAAATACTGCAAATACAGCAAAGGCCACGAAAATGACAAGGTGGATAATAAATAGTACCAATGGTGGAGGTATTCACATCACTTGTGCTTCCGCGTCTAGAATATTGTTTTGTGCTCACAGATCTGTTCAAGGCAGGCGAGAAATCAGAGCTGAAAAGTGTATATAGATCGTTTACTGCTCGCATGGAGTCAGAAAATTATTTCAACTTCTCAAAACGCCTCAAAATATACTCGCTGGAGTGAAAGAGAAAGAATTATTTGATAACATACACCTGGGAGTTATTGGAGGCTCAGGTCCCAAATCTGCTCACTACTATAACAATTTACTGGAGTGAGCGATATGGAAGGAAGAATAAGATAAATCCATTGAACAGCAAGGGGCACCATATGCACAATAAGAGAACACTATGAACATTCGTGGTCCAAGAACCCCCTACCAGCAGATATCAGAAGAATTGCCGGAACAAATGTAGTCTTCAAGAGGAAACTAGATTACTAACTCACTGAAGTGCCACTTCAGCCAGGCTGTGATGGCTATGTAGGCTAGCTGGCAGTAAATACCAACAGCTTGGGTGAATAGGCACTCAACAAAGAAGCCTGGCCTTTGGCCAGGCTGGTAGGACAGAAAAGTGCTCGAAATTTGTCTATGTATATCATCAGTATTCCTCTCTGGGAGGTTGTCTACCAACCTCCCTGGGGTGGTTGTTGTCTACCAGCCTACTAACAGAACGTTAGCACCTTTCTCCCTGGTTAGTTGTTGTTGTCTACCAGCCGGTGTTTTTTATCGATCTAACCATGATCACAAGTGCCAAACAGAAGAGAAGCAGGAATAAAGTATTGTAATAAAATGTTTGAAAAAATGTTCACAATAGCGTACTCGTATTGATTAGCAAATAAAAAATATTTATTAGCGAACGTAATAGCATGCCAGGGGAAGCTAAGACTTGCATTCAACATATGAACAACTTTATCACATGTGGATAAGCATTAAACGTCATATTTAACACGGTGAATAATTCAATCCTCATTTTTAACCTGAGCTTCAACATGAGCGACGGTAAGGTGCATTTGACAGGTGAGATTTACCTGTACTGCATAATAACAAGACTTCGTTTAGGCTGCCTAGATGGCCCTCTCCGAGACTCTCTGATTCTCGGTGTGAGTTGGACCAAACCAGCTTGGTCTTGCTACAGTGATCCTTCCTTCTTGAGTGGATGGGACTTGTCGGTATTGTATACCATACATGTATGACTTGGACTTGCCTAGCATGGGTCAGTAGACCTGCTGCAGTGCTCCTTCTTTCTTATGTTCTTTCATCTCTCAGGCAATAGTGGCCACTAAGGGTGCCCATAGGATGTTAGGTGTTGGCAACAAGGTTAAAAACGACACGATGTTCCGCTCTGTGGTGAAGTTTTTCAAGTCATGATTCGATAAAGGTTTACATTCAGGTGTTGCTGCGGCCACGTAACACAGGAAACACCTGATGTAAATCAGAGAATAAAATTCCCGTCGCTGTGATTCACTGCTGCTGGGGTTGTATTAGCAAGAGTGATTCCTTTTGAGCGAGTTACACAGCAATGAAGAGAGGTTGACACTATCGCAGAGTTAATGTCCCCCACCTCCCTCTTCGGTCCCTCTCCCTTCCTCCCCTCCCTTTCGCTATTTCCTACCTCTTTCTCTCTCTCTCTCTCTCTCTTGCCTCGCTCTCACCCTCTCCTACGACCGTCACAATATTTTTCTCTATATAGAAGTACAATGAACCATAAAACAGCGTACAGGAACAACTTAACAGCGGCCGCCCAGCCAGCATTGCTGTCCTTGTGGAAAGTGCACGAAGGCGCTCAAGAACCTGCAGGGTCAAGGTTCATGACGGCGCTCAAGAACGTGCGGGTTCAAAGTTCTGTGTTCAAGCAGTGACTCCCGTGATAACATCTATGGAAAACTGGCCGCACCAGAAAGCCACAAGAATTTTATGGTGAAAATTATTATATAAGCAGCAGTGGCACTTTTACTGTTGTGAAGACCTTGGTCCAGGACCAGGAGGTGGCCAGGTGCAAGACAACCTTGTGGCCGGTTAGTTGACAGTCATGGCCAGACGCTGGGCCAGCTCCTGGCCATGTGTTGTGGTCAGTTGTCTCTCTGCATAGCAATGCACTAAAAACACAAAGATAACACGAAGACTAAATGGATCTCCACCAGAATAACAATTTGTCATTACGTTGCTTCTGCAGTGTTTGTGAGACATTTTTGGCCACATTCTTTACCCCCGTCCATATGATAGACAACATTCATGCATCCGTCTTCAAGCCCAAATATCTGACTAATCACTGTTGATGTCTTCTAAAAGCTTATCGACTGCAGAATCACTGTCATGTATGGTGTCGTCACCATCAGTTTGGTTCAGTCTTTCCAGTCATGAATCTCTATCGACCACAGTCATGACAGCGGGCAGCTCCTGCATGCAAATCCCTTGTCAGCACCTCGCACTCCTGAGCCTGGCTTCACTACTCGTCCCTTCGTAGACTGCAAACTTGAAGACGCTGGGCTTCTCGGCTCGCTGTCCTACAGGAATATGCAGGTTGCCACTGGTAAAGATTACGTGGGGGTCATGTTCATCTTCTTACAGAATGGACATTGCTGTTGACAAATAAGTATGACTATTACTAGTGTCATCACCCAGGTGAACACTGGCCCTTATGTGACCCCACTAGTGTCATCACCCAGATGAACACTGGCCCTTATGTGACCCCACTAGTGTCATCACCCAGGTGAACACTGGCCCTTATGTGACCCCACTAGCGTCATCACCCAGGTGAACACTGGCCCTTATGTGACCCTTCACTCATGTGTCATCACCCAGGTGAACACTGGCCCTTATGTGAACAGGTCTCCCCACTAGGGGTCATCACCCAGGTGAACACTGGCCCTTATGTGACCCCACTAGTGTCATCACCCAGGTGAACACAGGCCCTTATGTGACCCCACTAGTGTCATCACCCAGGTGAACACTGGCCCTTATGTGACCCCACTAGTGTCATCACCCAGGGTGAACACTGGCCCTTATGTGACCCCACTAGTGTTATCACCCTGCGAAAACATTACATTTATCCCTGCATCTTTCTCTTAACCAAAACTTTCTCATATATTAATTGCAACAATCGACTTTTTGCAACTTCTCTAGTTGAGTCATTTTAATTTAATCCTTCAGGCAATTCTTATCAAAAGATTTTTCAAGTCAACGTAATCTTGCATTTAGCCAAGCAAGCTTCACTCGGGTTAAGTTAAGTTAGTTTTTAATTTGCTGTTGCATGCAAAGCAAAGATCAATCACAATCTTCAGTTCTCTTTGCACGCAAACACATTGCAAAACGAGCGTCAATTAAAACAAACGTTTAGCTCTGTTATAGCTTGAATCTTTACAAAGAGCGAAACGTTCTCTTCAATTGCCATCGGTAGTAAGTCATTCGCATGAACGCACATAGTCTGTGGGGGAGGCAAACACTACGCAGTTTCAAGAGCACATACGATCTGGCCCTGGAGGCCGGACAAGAAAACCGGGTGATAAGAGCCGAGAGGCTGGACCAGGAGCTATGACTCGACCCTGCAAACACAAATTAGGTATTGTTCGAGTCACGATATTGTGCCTTTTTATTCTTTACAATTAGGTAATCCTGGGCCAGGAGCTACGACTCGACCCCTTCCTTCCCCGCCACTTTCAACCTATAAATATCTTTAAGAAGTTGACCTAAGGAGAGAAAAAAAGAAAAAGTCATTCTTAGCTGTTATAATCGGGTCAAGAACATCAGGCTTTTTTTTTGTAGCCGGTCTACAGGTGCCTGCACTCACGTGTGCATTAGAAAGTAGACACACACTTACACCTTAGAGCCCAGAACCACTTTTTTTTTAAACCACTGAATTTACAGGCTAGTTTACAGACTGAGAGCTATTATTCTATCTCAGCTCATTCATTGGCTGAAAGCTGTCACCCTACCTCAGCGTATTCACAGACTGAGAGCTGCCATCCTACCTCAGCTCACTCATAGGCTGAAAGCTGTCATCCTACCTCAGCTCATTCATAGGCTGAAAGCTGTCATCCTACCTCAGCTCATTCATAGGCTGAAAGCTGTCATCCTACCTCAGCTCATTCATAGGTTGAGAGCTGCCATCCTACCTCAGCTCATTCATAGGCTGAGAGCTGTCATCCTAAATAAGCTCATTCACAGCCTAAGAGCTTTCATCCTGCCTCAGCTCATTCACAGGCTGAGAACCGTCATCTTTCCTCAGTTCATTTGAAAGTCCAGTCAGATCTAGGCTACCACCAGAGGATGTCACCCACAACGCTCACCCAGGTACCTATTTTACTGTTAGTTGAACAACCCGCTCCAGGATCGAACCAGGGACCCTCGATTGTTAGTCGAAGGTGCGATAACTTAACAATCGTGTACGATACTTGATTTGTAAAGTTTGAAACTTATCGACTGCACCTGGGTTATTAAGATTACAATTTACCTATACATTAACATTAACAAAACTTTCATCAATAAAATAGTCATTAAACTCTCATTGTATATACACTCACATATATACACAACTCTGTATATATACACAGATACACACACCTCTCTGTATATACGCAGTTACAGGCTTTACATTCTATATAAATAGATTGTGAGGTGCCCACTCTCATCCAGTAATTGTCTACCACCATTCTCAGAAGCTTGAAACAGCTTCTTTCACCTCTGTAAATGTTTCAGCCTTTTATTGTCTTCACCGAGACCATTTCTGATGGAAAGTCTTCATTGATTGCCCACGTCGTCTTTTATGTGGAAAAAAACTGTTTACGCAGACATCCCAGATTCGACCGGAAAGTCTTGCTAGATTTCCAGCCACTACAGAAGTTTCACCAACCCTAACGTTGCATTAAAAAAACAACTGTCCTCACAGACTGGAATGTCTGTATTGGTTTCCCAGCTATTGTAACTATTCCAGCGGATTTACGCTGCAAAAGTCTGTCTTACTGACGTTCCAGCTACTACTGAAATGTTTCCAGCGGGTTTCCAGTCTTCACAGACACTACCATCCCTAACATAATAATAACTGCCTTTACAGACAATCCAGCCGAGACTGGAATGTCTTCATTGACTCTCCAGTCATCACAGCCACTCCAGCATCCCTTACGCAGTAAAAAATAGAAAACTTTGAGCCAACACGAGATTTTATGGGACTTTCAACCACCAAGAGTGTAAACATACTTCCAATGTCGACAGAGAACTTCAAAGTTTTAAAGATTTTTGCTTAAAATTTTATTCTTCTTTTTTTTTTTTTTTGGGGGAGGCTTCCTTCTCGAGCGACTTTCGTACTATTAGCACTCGTAATTTTTTTTACCATTCACCCATACGTTTCGAGAGGTATTGCGGATTTCACTTGGGTCTCTAATAAAGACTTCTAAGCAGCAATAATTCGTAAGGATTAAACACTCTCTTTTAGAAGTAAAAGTAGATGCAATATTTCTTGGGATTTGTATCAACCTCTCGAGGAGTGTCTTTTGAATTCCCCCAGGTGAGTGTTCTTGTTACTACCAGCATCCCAGGTGAGTGTTCTTGTTACTACCAGCATCCCAGGTGAGTGATCTGTTCTTGCTATTACCAGGCTCCCAGGTGAGTGTTCTTGTTGCTATCAGCATCCCAGGTGAGTGTTCTTATTACTACCAGGATCCCAGGTGAGTGTCCTTGTGACTACCAGGATCTCAACGAGTATCCTTGTGGCTACCGGGATCTCAGCGGGTGTCCTTGTGACTACCGGGATCCCTGTGAATGACCTTATCGCCATCGGGATCCTAGTGAATGTCCTAATTACTACCAACGATATAATGAGTATCAACCTCACAACCACCACCCTAATGAGTGTCCATAATCAATCACAGCTTATTACGCCACCCAAAGTATATGTATTATATATAGTGTATATGGAGAGACTCAAATGAGAGGAAAAATCCATAAAGCCATCAACAAAATTGAAAGTGTCCCAGAATGCTTTTTCCTGTTATGAATGATTCAACTGTAGCACCGGGCTCCAGTACTGCTTAAGATACAACTTACGCTCATAACAGCAAAGTAATTAGTGAAATAATGTAACGAACGAACGACTCTGTATTCAGTGGATCGTTAAACAAAATAAAATTAACGATAGGGGCGATCCCAGAATGTCTATAAAGGAGGGGTTTAAGGGAGGCAATCTGGCTCTAAGGAGGCCGAAGGGACCTGTCTTGAAGCTGCATTTGCAGAACCACTCTGGTTTTACTTGGAGTGAATGTTGCAGATTAATAAAAATAGCATAAGATCGTTTAGAGTGCATGTAAGAGTGTATGCTGCAGGTCGATAAAACTAGCAAAAGATCGTTTAGAGAGTATGTATGAGTGCATGTTGCACATCAATAGCAATGATAAGGCATCTGGCATAACCCAAACAATATTCACTGCCCCCTGGGGTACCCATGAAAAACTATATTCATTAAAAACTGACAAAATAAAACATTGCCAGGCAATAAACATTTTATGGAGATACAAGTAATCCAGGCAGTGGAGTCATCAAAGTAGCGACATTACACTATTAGGTCACAATAGCACAACCACAACTACTATCACTATCACTACTACTACAAATACTCTTCTCGACGCAGTTGTGACAAATGTCCAGACGGACCGAAACGTAATTGAAATGTTCCTCTTTTAAGTGGGGGTTTTCAGTAAATTCTCAAAAACATATGAAGGAGCGTGAAGAACATTGCTAAAAGTATGACAGCACAGCGATTGCACAACTCAGGACAACTCAGGACAACTCATGACAACTCAGGGCAACTCAGGGCAACTCAGGACGACTCATGACAACCCAGGACGACTCAGGACGACACAGATTTACAGAAGGTCTATCCTTCCCCTCGCGGCTGATAAACCTTTACAAAGTTTCGGATTCACTGGAAAACAAACACTATGCAAATGCAATTAATGTACACAGATTAAAAAAAAAAAGCCTTCGACAAGTGCAGTCAGGTGTAACAACACACATGTGAACAAAAGATGTAACTGGAAAAGTAGAAGGACAGATTTTGACTTTCTAACAAATTATTTCAACCCCAGCCCTCCCCCCCCACCCCTGTCCCGTCCTTCCCAAGAAGGTAACAGTTAATTAAATATAGTGAAGGCAATTAAAGTTACTTTAATAAAGGGGAATGTAAAGAACATTGAAAATAAAAATAATGAAGATACAGAATTCTAATTATATATATATATATATATATATATATATATATATATATATGTTTTCAGATATTTGGGAGTTGACGTGTCAGCGGATGGGTTTATGAAGGATGAGGTTAACCATAGAATTGATGAAGGAAAAAAGGTGAGTGGTGCATTGAGGTATCTGTGGAGACAAAAAACGTTATCCATGGAGGCAAAGAAGGGAATGTACGAAAGTATAGTGGTACCAACACTCTTATATGGGTGTGAAGCATGGGTTGTAAATGCTGCAGCGAGGAGGAGGCTGGAGGCAGTGGAGATGTCCTGTCTAAGGGCAATGTGTGGTGTAAATATTATGCAGAAAATTCGGAATGTGGAAATTAGGAGAAGGTGTGGAGTTACTAAAAGTATTTGTCAGAGGGCTGAAGAGGGGTTGTTGAGGTGGTTTGGTCATTTAGAGAGAATGGATCAAAGTAGAATGACTTGGAGAGCGTATAAATCTGTAGAGGAAGGAAGGCGGGGTAGGGGTCGTCCTAGAAAAGGTTGGAGGGAAGGGGTAAAGGAGGTTTTGTGGGCGAGGGGCTTGGACTTCCAGCAAGCATGTGTGAGCGTGTTAGATAGGAGTGAATGGAGACGAATGTTTTTTGGGACCTGACGATCTGTTGGAGTGTGAGCAGGGTAACATTTTGTGAAGGGATTCAGGGAAACCAGTTAATTGATTTAGTTGGACTTCAGTCCTGGAAATGGGAAGTACAATGCCTGCACTTTAAAGGAGGGGTCTGGGATAGTGACAGCTGGGAGGGACTTTTCTCAGCTGTCGTATCTGAGCTCCTCTGCAAAGACAGTGATTATGTATGAGTGTGGTGAAAGTGTTGAATGATGATGAAAGTATTTTCTTTTTGGGGATTTTCTTTCTTTTTGGGTCACCCTGCCTCGGTGGGAGACGGCCGACTTGTTGAAAAAAAAAATATATATATATATAAACCTTCACTTCAGTTCCAGTCATGAAGTGACTCAAAAACTCAAGTCACAGGTCAACCGGAGGTCACGTGAAGAACGGTCAAGCCACCTCTCCCCCCCCCTAGCGATAGGCTCTAATACACACACACACACACACACACACACACACACACACACACACACACACACACACACACACACACACACAGAAAAAAACACTCTTAGTCGTAAGCTACGATTCACAAATCAAATGCTTCATGAAGGTCACTTTCACAAAAAAAAAAATGATATTCGAAATATACTTAAATATGTAAATTTGACAGCCGCCATATTGAGATGGTCCACACAGTTATTACCGAGTCATCAGAGACACCAAACGCACCAACTCTCGCTAGATGGCACTGTTCAATATTTATTTAAGATTAAAACAAAAAAAGGATTTCGTGCAGTGTGAATCTTTATTTGCCTGGGATGTAGCAGCAGTAAGCTGGTGTAGCAATTAGATACAAGAATAAACCACGGCACTGGTGGGATTTAAACCCATGGATTCAAACCCCACCCGTTCCGTGGTTTGTTTGCAATAGTGTTATTATGATTTTATGAGTCATGATACAGGAATACGTTGGACCAGCAGTAACAGCCTGCTTGGTCCTCCAGAAGGCTTGGTCTAGGACCGGGCTGAGGGGGGGCACTAACCCCCTAAAACGTCGTTCAGGTATCCTTCATGTACAGTGCAATGCAGGATACAGCAACAAGATACAGTGAAACTCATGATGCAGCAAGATACAGTGCAATGTATGATGCAAGATACAGTGCAATGCAGGATATAGCAAAAAAAAGATACAGTGAAACGCATGATACAACATGATACAGTAAAAGGTATGATATAGCATCAAGATATAGTGAAATGCATGATACAGTAAGATACAGTGAAAGAAATAATACAACAAAATACAATGAATGCATGATACTGCAAGATACAGTGAATGCATTATACCAAGTCAAATTAATGACAGCCACAGTGAAGAGCTCTGTTTCTCAAAGCACAGTAGTCGTCCCAATTATCTTTATCACTCCCAGCGTCACCTCTCCCAGCACAACCTCTCCCAGCACAACCTCTCCCAGCACAACCTCTCCCAGCACAACCTCTCCCAGCACAACCTCTCCCAGCACTACCACAACCACCCCTCGCAGCACTACGCCAAGCATCACCACTCCCAACACCACCACTCCCAGCGTCACCACCACACCATTCCCAGCACCACACACTCCCAGCACCGTGATGGCAGTGATCCAAGAGATAACATCACCAAGACAGTCACACCGAGTCACCGGACAAGCGTGGGGGGACTTTCCCCTGATCCACACACCCGAGCCATCATCCACCCTTCCTTGTGTAGCCGCTTACTGACTCAGCGATGCTCGTGTTTCTCGTGTCAGGTGATAACCCGCTTGCTGAGTAAGCATCTGATGGCGCACAGGTACTGGGAATCAGTAATTAATTAACTTCTAAAGTACCCATCCCTTCAGGAGCTAGGTTAGGTAAGGTTCGACAGGAAACAGGACAAGTGTTTCCTGATGCGGGTCTTAGTTATACGATGACCCGCCACTGGAGCTTTTGTAAGTAAGGAAGTCAGCCTCTAGGAAGAAGTATCTTAAACACAGGGGAAAAAAAGCAAGGAAGGCAGGCACGAGGAAAGGTGGCAAAACACACTACTCTTGCAAAAAAAAATATATATGCCATTACGAAATGTTAATTTTACTATGCCTGATCTCCCATACATAAAGTGAAGCTGAGGCAGAAGCGATTTAAACCAGATAAACAATATAATTCAAAATAACGATAATATTTCCTTTATTGCTTTTAGTACTGACAATGTATTTTTTTTAAACTAGTGACGGCACTATAAAGACTTCTCGGAATGTTAATTCCCGAGGCGATGCCCGTAAAAAGAATAGCAGAGTAAGCATCCCTTGATCTCACGAATGTTATATTAATGAAAACTGATGTAAATAGAGATAGGAATGTGTTAGTTACCATTTTGTCCTAGGCACATGTCAATTAGACACTAGGCCTGTTGTATATATGTGTGTGTGTGTGTGTGTGTGTGTGTGTGTGTGTGTGTGTGTGTGTGAGAGAGAGAGAGAGAGAGAGAGAGAGAGAGAGAGAGAGAGAGAGAGAGAGAGAGAGAGACGGAGACAGAGACAGAGAGAGACAGAGAGACAGAGATGGAAGAAATGTGAGGGAGGGAAAGGAGGAGGTTAGAGATTGGTAGTGTATTCACACACTTCATGTTCATCATGTTCATCAATATGTTCATCCCCATGTTTATCATGTTAATCATCATCACTCTTCCCTCAAACATTCATCAAGGTGACCCTCAATACTCCACCAAACTCCGACCTTTCTCATTTCTGACCTAACTGCTAATTAAGTTTATCAGTTAAACTGAGCAAAACATTACTTCCCCCGTTCTCTCTCTTCCCTTTCTTGCCTCCCTCTCTTACTTTCCTCTCTCATATTTCTTCCTTTTTTCTCGCCTCTCTACCCTCCCAACCCCCTCTTTCCATTCACATTCCTCCCTCACTTTTCTCCCTCTCTCTCTCTCTCCCCCTCTTAACTCTCCTATCGTCCTCTCCTAACTACCTCTTCCCTCCTCCCTTCTCTTCCCCAGCTCAGGGAGAGGTGTCAGAAGGGATGCTGCATCATAACTTAAGTGAAAGTTTAAAAACTGGTGGAGGATGCTAGAGTTTCCACATTGTTTCCTCAGACAGTTGTTGTTTTAAGTGGCTCGTCTCGTGTTTATGTCCACTGACGACGACCTCACTGACTCTGTGGCCCAATCTTACTTTTATTCATCCTTACTCTCTTTACTGGTCTTACTCTCTCGTCTCTGTCTTTCTCGTCTGTCTTACTCTCTCTGATCACTCTTAATCTCTCGTCTCTGTCTTACTCTCTCGTCTATCTTAATATTTCTGCTCACTCTTACTCTCTCTGCTCACTCTTACTCTCCCTGCTCACTCTTACTCTCCCTGCTCACTCTTACTCTCTCTGCTCACACTTACTCTTTCTGCTCACTCTTACTTTCTCTGCTCACTCTTATTCTCTCGTTTCAGTCTTACTCGCATCTGTGTCTCATTTCTATACAATTTACATATATTTTACAGGATTTACATAACTCTTTACCTTTGACAAGACACTCTGGACTGCATTACCCGAGTTGGTCTGGACCTGGTCAGTCCATTGGTCTCCCAGGTAATGGTCCCTGTGGCACTGTGGTTCACCATTGTTAACCAGGTTCACCATTGTTAACCAGGCCCGTACCGCAAGGAGTGCTGGAGGCTCGATCCTCCGTCGGTTAATCGCAAGGAATGGCTGAGGATCTATGTCTCCAGCATCCCCACTGCTTCCTCGATTCATCACCCTCTTGTGCTCACCTGTTTGTAATTGCTGGGTTCAAGTCATAGCTCCTGGCCAAGCCTCTTAACTCATTCTTGAGATGTCTCTTTTGCTTTCATCCTCGAGAGAAAGGTTCATTTTTTTTCTTTCAACAGCTCGAGTTACGAACCTGACTTCTTTGAGCTGTTGGGTTTAACTAGTAAATGGCTTAGAAAACGTGTCGGTTTTTCTAAACCGTTTACATCATTCATTAGAGGTGCCTTGATGCTGCTGAAAGGGGCTCTGAATCCGAAGAATTAAAGCTACTCTTTCCTTCCTTGGATCAAACCTTTACCCCCCCACCCACTCTCGTTCCCCAGGCGTTCTATGACCATTACGCTGAAAACTTCTTAATGAATATAATAATAAGTATATCCCAGTTTATTGTGGCGTGACTGTCACTATACTGTGAACCTACTGCTGTGTGCAGCACTGTGAACCTACTGCTGTGTGGAGCACTGTGAACCTGCTGCTGTGTGCAGCACTGTGAACCTGCTGCTGTGTGCAGCACTGTGAACCTACTGCTGTGTGCAGCATTGTGAACCTACTGCTGTGTGCAGCACTGTGAACCTACTGCTGTGTGCAGCACTGTGAACCTGCTGCTGTGTGCAGCACTGTGAACCTGCTGCTGTGTGCAGCACTGTGAACCTGTTGCTGTGTGCAGCACTGTGAACCTACTGCTGTGTGCAGCACTGTGAACCTACTGCTGTGTGCAACACTGTGAACCTACTGCTGTGTGCAGCACTGTGAACCTACTGCTGTGTGCAGCATTGTGAACCTACTGCTGTGTGCAGCACTGATGCACACGAAAGCTCTTCCGGTCTATAGTTTCTCAGCAAGGAAATACAAACAATAGGTACTCCCGTTGCGCCCCCTGTTCCTTGAACCGTTTACCGTTGTTGTACATGGGAAAGGAAGACTGGAGGAGACCACCCCGTGGAAAATATTAATTTTTAAGGCAATCTGCTGAAAACAGTAGTTATAATCCAGTTACCTAGATAATGAAAATCAGGAAATTGTAACGCAAGGCGCTCTCTCTACTCCATGTTCTTAACTACCATGGTTCTTAACTTTTTTTGGGGGGTAGGGGTTGGCTCAAGGACTCTGAGAACCTGATGAGAGATATGGACGCGCTCCTAAGAAAAATGCACATAAGCATATACGCACATATGCTTTCCTAACATTTAGCATTCAGAAGTTCTAAACAATATTAAGATTAGTCTAGAATGAAAAACATCACGAAGAAAGCTAAATTTTTAGCTTAAAATTGTCAAATGTCAACAAAGGCTGACGTCCATGCTTGTCGGATAAAGTTTTCTTTAATTCTTTCAATGAGAAACTCTTCTAAATCTCACAGCATGGTGAAGATGATTTATATTGCACATTAGTCAATTGTACCCTAGCACACCTTACCACCCTACACTTATCTGAAATGACGTAATACCTTAATAGCACAATCCGACATAAAACTGAATACTTTTATACATATAATTTTGTAAGTAGCATAAAGGCAGCTAAGGAAAAACTTTAATTTTGCCACCGGTTTATGAACCACCCTGAAACCCAAGTATGAATATTCCCTGGGGTAGTTAAATTCAGCCTGTTATCACTTGCTAGAACTACTCCTGCGATCACCACCGCTACCTCTACTTCTACCACTACTGCTATTATTCCTTGGTGGCTCACTGTAAGAAAATCTGATGTATTCCTGAACTAACGTCAGGACTCTGTTGACCACAGCCAACCCCTAGACCGTATCGAGTTGAGCCCAATGTTTGCAAACTGTCCACCTAACTGTTTCTTGAATGAATGCATTGTTTGTGTAGACACAGTTCCCACAGTTTATTGAAGCACTACTGGACGATTCATCTTATGCCAAAGAACCGTGCCAGGGTATTTTTCCTGACGAATTAGCTATAGTTCTTGTGGGTGGCGTACTACGGGCGAGGCCCTAAAAGACCCCAACGGAAATAAGCCACAACGTCCAGCTGTCTGGGGTTATCCTGGGATATAAACCCCCCCAACGATAACTATCTGAAGAAAGTCTTTCAGCACTCAACACCCGGCCACCGTCCAAGGTCCTCAATTACATACAAAATTCTTTACTTTTAAACCTCAAAAGGTTTTAGCCGAGGCCTCGATGCCCCACACTGGGTGTTTTATCCTTCGCTTCAACACTTAATAATTCACAACAAACTTTAACTTTAAACAAATTCGCCCAAAGTTTGTGAAAATTTTCTTCTTTGTAGCCCGAAAAAGATCAGCGAAATTGCTTTAAGATCTCTGAAGATATTTCAGCTTAGCGTTTTCCATAATGAGATTTAGTTGTTCTTAATATTTATCACCAGCTTACAAAATGCACACATTTACAAAGGAATACACAGGCAATTTAACTGCAAGAGTCTTTTTATGGCATTTCAAAGGCTCCGCTATGGAAAAAAAAAATTATCGATGCGAACGGTACGTTGCGAATTTTAAGAAATCCATTCATTCATTTTTTTTTAAATGTATATACAATACGAGTTCTTTATCCAAGTCAAAGTTATCATGACAATTGAGAATATTTAAGTATTTAAGGAATGTGTGCTTAATGTGAAGTTTACATATGACTCACTTTACCTAAACGAGTTTACTGTATACAGTTGAGTTTACTTTTTCTATTTAATGTACAAAAGTCAGCATGTGGCTTCCTTTATGCTGACGAGTCTGTCCATTATTCTCCGACAGTACACAAATCCACCCACGACTTGCAGCAAGTTATATACGTATGTACTTGTAGAAATAAAGATTATTATTATTATTGTTATTATTGTTATTATTATTATTATTATTATTATTATTATTATTATTATTATTATTATTATTATTATTATTATTAAGTAGAACACATATGTGCTGTAGTTAAAAGAAAAGCAGCAGTACACTCACAGGAGAGAGAGAAGAGAGAGAGAGAGAGAGAGAGAGAGAGATCGTGGCAGGGGAGGGATGAAAGAAGAGCTGATGACCACCTGTTTAGGACGCAGCTGGTGTATTGCAGCTGGTGGTGGCAGGCAGCGGAGGGGAGAGGTTGGTAGGGTTGTGTTGTAGCAGGTTGTGGTTGGTAGGGTTGTGTTGTGACAGGTTGTGGTTGGTAGGGTATTGTTATGACAGGTTGTGGTTGGTAGGGTAGTGTTATGAAAGGTTGTGGTTGGCAGGGCAGCGTTGTAACAGGTTGTGGTTGGTAGGGCAGCGTTGTAACAGGTTGAGTTTGGTAGGGCAGTGTCGTATTTGTTATTCTTATTAATCAGAATTGATAAACTAGTACCACGAGTGTTAGCACTAAGATGTCTCGTTCTGTGCCACTGGCTCTACAGCAAGGCACTGCAAGATGGAGTGCCTTGATCAGGCAAGCACCAGAGAAGCCTGGGCTGTACTATCAGAAACACTCTCGAAAACGGTCACAGGTATATCACAGGTGGGTGTAGTTCTTGTGATGAACTACGACTGCGGCGATCGCTGGCTTACCTGTGCTGGATTAAGTCGTCCACATGGGGAAATTGTGGTTGAAACAGTAGTGGTGATGGTGGTTGTGGTGGGATTTTTTTTAGCAACAAAATTAGGCACATCCGCTGATAGACACACATTGAAGGGAAGATAGCTACGTGTGCCAGTCCTATTCCTTCACACTGGGTGAGTTTCACACATGAGGCAATGAAATCTGTCAGCCTGAGTCTTCAGTAGGTTGAGGGAGATACCACCACCAGTGATGGGCGATTGAGGGAGACAAAACAAAAAGTTGATGGAGGGTTGAGAATAAGGAGTGGATAAGACACCTCCAACACAAGGAGGCAGGTAGAGAAGGGGGAAGGATAAGGCACCCAACACACCCCTCCCAGGCAATACCCCACAACAAGCTTAACAACTCACGCGCCTACGCTCACCCTGACACACACACAAACACACACACACCGAAGAGCTAAGTCTTCACCCCGGCAAACACAACTCGTTGAGTCAAGTGGGCGTGAAGTGTGTGTGTGTGTGTGTGTGTGTGTGTGTGTGTGTACTCACCTATTTGTGGTTGCAGGGGTCGAGATTCAGCTCCTGACCCCGCCTCTTCACTGACAGCTACTAGGACCTCTCTCTCCCTGCTCCATGATTAAAACTATGTATGGTTCCTGCCTCCACTACGTCACTTGCCAGACTATTACACTTCCTGACAACTCTGTGACTAAAGAAATACTTCCTAACATCCCTTTGACTCATCTGAGTCTTCAACTTCCAATTGTGACCCCTTGTTTCTGTGTCTCGTCTTTGGAACATCCTGTCTCTGTCCACCTTATCTATTCCTCGTAGTATTTTGTATATCGTTATCATGTCTCCCCTAACCCTCCTGTCCTCTAGTGTCGTCAGACCGATTTCCCTTAACCTTTCCTCGTAGGACATTTCCCTTAGCTCTGGAACTAGACTTGTTGCAAACCTTTGCACTTTCTCTAATTTCTTTACGTGCTTGACCAGGTGTGGGTTAAAAACTGGTGCTGCATACTCCATTATGGGCCTGGCGTACACGGTGTATAGTGTCTTGAACGATTCCTTACTGAGGTATCGGAACGCTATTCTCATGTTTGCCAGGCGCCCATATGCTGCAGCAGTTATCTGGTTGATGTGTGCTTCCGGAGATGTGCTCGGTGTTATACTCACCCCAAGATCTTTCTTCTTGAGTGAGGTTTGCAGTCTTTGGCCACCTAGCCTATACTCTGTCTGCGGTCTTCTTTGCCCTTCCCCGATCTTCACGACTTTTCATTTGGCGGGGTTAAATTCGAGTAGCCAGTTGCTGGACCACGTGTCCAGTCTCTCCAGGTCTCTTTGTAGTCCTGCCTGATCCTCATCTGATTTAATTCTCCTCATTAACTTTACATCATCTGCAAACAGGGACACTTCTGAGTTTATCCCTTCAGTCATGTCATTCACATATACCAAAAACAGCACTGGTCCTAGGACTGACCCCTGTGGAACACCGCTCGTCACAGGCGCCTATTGTGATACCTCATCTCGTACCATGACTCGTTGTTGCCTCCCAGTCAGGTATTCTCTGATCCATTGCAGTACCCTTCCCAGTTTCAAGGGATGTGTTGAAAATTGAGATGTGTGTGTGTGAGCGCGCGTGGGGGTTGAGTTCCAGCTCTTAGACTCCGTCTCTGTACATCAATTATATGGTATAGTTTACGTCATACTCATTTGGGTTTGGTTATAACAATTTTCGGAGCTTCTCATTCAGATTGGTTTAATTACATCACTTCTTAATTCATCAGTTGTACTCATCAGTTGTACTCATCAGTTGTACTCATCAGTTGTACTCATCAGTTGTACTCATCAGTTGTACTCACGAACTGGTGTTTGTGGGAGTCTAGTCACAGCTGGTGACTATGCCTCTTTAATAGTCTCTGTCCTCTTGGACCTATCCACTTGAAGCTCTGTCCACTTGAAGCTCTGTCCACTTGAAGCTCTGTCCACTTGAAGCTCTGTCCACATGAAGCTCTGTCCACTTGAAGCTCTGTCCACTTGAAGCTCTGTACACTTGAAGCTCTGTCCACTTGAAGCTCTGTCCACATGAAGCTCTGTCCACTTGAAGCTCTGTCCACTTGAAGCTCTGTACACTTGAGGCTCTGTACACTTGAAGCTCTGTCCACTTGAAGCTCTGTCCACTTGAAGCTCTGTATACTTGAGGCTCTGTCCACTTGAAGCTCTGTATAAAATATGTTTCCATCACGTCTTCATTTAACTCACTCTTCGTTCTAAAATCCTAAGACAAAAGAAGTACTTTCTAACACCCCCTGGCTGCATATATGCCTTTTACTTCCATCTGTATTTCCTCACCAGAGGTCCCCTTAAAGTCAACAATCTAGTCCAGCTGGTTCTATCAGTTATTATTTAAATTTGGTACGACTTAACTGTGTTTTCTCTAGTCGTTTTCTCCGCCAGTCTCCAGGTTCAGTACTTGAACCTCTCTCTTTGCATAGTGCATAGTGCAGTCCTCTCGTTTCTGGGGATAATTTGGTTGAAAACCTTTGAACCGGTTTGGCTTTGAATGCTCTATTATTGTGGAAAAGTCAGCTTCACTTTATATCCTTGAATATTGGTTGCAAGAGGCTCTCGTTAGTGAGGCTGAGGACGGTAATTATAGTTAGGGAGAATCCTCGTCTTAGGATTAGCGAAAGGAGAATCGATCCTCCAAAGTTTCATACATATGGAGCAAGAATCGTGTTGGCGAGCATATAATCCCTTTATTTTCTATATTTCCTTTTACATTTATTTATAGATAATACACCGCAATTTCCATTTTTTTTAGCGTGTACAGGCGTGTACAGGCGAGCACAGGTCACCAATTTCTTCAACCTGGCCATGAAACAGCTGGAATATTAGACAGATGACATTTAAGCTATTCTCGGGAATCAACTCATTATTAGAATATAAGATGAACTTAAGCTTCTGACGGGTAAATACCACTCTGTATGTGCAAGTTGAGCATAAATAGAAGGTCCGGTGACGGGAAGAATATCCCACTTGTATCTCAAGTGCTCCAGGAAAATGGAGGACTTTATTGGTTATATGAACCATGAGATCGAATAGATTTTTATATATATATATATATATATATATATATATATATATATATATATGGAATATCCATCTGGGACCTACAGTATAGTGATTAGAACAGTCGGCGTGCACTCAAAAGAACCCTTCTTCGATTCCCGGGTACATTATGCCTCTGTTCACATAGTAGTAAATAGGTACTCGGATATTAGTACATTATTGCAGGTTGTACCAGGGTAGAAAAAAGTACAAATGCCAATATAATTACTGAAGGAAGGTCATCCAAATAACTCTGCTTCTGGAGCTATATACAGGCACTCAAGCAGAGGCACCCACAAACACAGGCACCCACAAACACAGGCCTGCAACTACACACACTCACCCACAAACACAAGCACACAACCGTCCAAGGCACTCACACACGCATACACCTGGGCATAATTAGGTAGCGTGCCTGTCTCCCGTTTAGTAGACCGTGGATCGAGCCTCCACTAATCCTTGCACTGAATGATCCACAATGATTCAGCACTCTACATAAATCTAATCTAACCAACGCCCAAACACAACTTACTACTTCACTGAGGTATCTACGCATACATGACGTCATTGTCTTACCTGTAAAGAGAGAAAACAATGATTAATTACCTGTGTGACAGCAACAGGTGCACGGGAGACCAACTGCGGGTGTACATTCTAACACTGACAACCAGAACTTGTGTATAAAACCTGGCTGACATAGGTCCACACAGGTGTTCATGTGACACCCACATCACCCTCACAAGTGTTAAAGTGACATAATGACATAATTAAAGAGAGAGAGAGAAAGAGAGCACCTCTCCTCGTTATTCTATCTGTCACTGCCGCGCCATTTATACGCCCACGCTGACTGACATCTGACTGACAAATTCCGTCTAAGAGGTGTGTATCAGGGGAGGTAAAGTGAGCGTGAACGAGGGAACTCACTAAACACCTGCTCTGCCACCTGCCACCAAGACAAATGTGGCCCCATAAACCTGACGAGTGCCATTACTTGCCCCGGTGGCACTGTCCACTGGCACTCTGACGTGTACAACGTTTGGCTCTCTCCTAAAGGGCTTCTGATGACCCCATCCATTTCCCAGCTCCTTCGCAGCCCCCTATCCTCATCCTAGGTCCTATATCTTCCTGCCAATTCCTCTCTCTCTCTCTCTCTCTCTCTTTCCTTCCCAGTTCCTCCCCTCTCTCCTCTCCAATTTCTCTTTTTCCTTCCCAGTTCCTCTCTCTCCATTCCAGTTCTTCGTTTCTTCCAATTCTTCTCTCTCTTTCCCAGTTCCCTTCTGTCCTTCCCCCACCTATTCCCATTTCCTTAATCATCAAGCCAACAGGCCAAGTCCCCAACAAGAGACCACGTCCCCAGCAGGGACCACGTCCCCAAGCTGGTACCACGTCCCCAGCAGGAGACCACGTCCCCAAGCAGGTACCACGTCCCCAAGCAGGTATCACGTCCCAGAGCAGGGGACTTCGTCGCCAGCAGCAGCAGCAGCAGGAGGAACCCAGCAGTTGTCTTGACCTGTTCCGACACTTCCACTGAGGCAGACAGTGACTAACCCGAAGTCAATCTTGTCTTGGGTCTCCTCTTCCTCCTCCACTCGAGTGCTCCCCTGTGGGGAATTTTCCCGAAGGCCACCTGAACCATCCCACCAATTTTCCCCCTGTATATTCTCCCCTGCCACGCGGAAGTGGGGGAAAAAAATCCTTACAATATACTGGAGTTGACAGCTTCTGCAGGGAATAATGGGGGGCAGAGGCAGGGGGCAGCCTCTTTGGTTATATTCTGCTTCTCTTATTGAATGGTCGACTGTTTCTCTCTCTCTCTCTCTCTCTCTCTCTCTCTCTCTCTTCTCTCTCTCTCTCAGATATAACAAAAACAAATCATAATAATGTTGGTAAAAATACCGGCAATATGTGAGGTAAAAGGACACAAGTCCAACTAAGGTGACATTTTATTGTGGCAACGTTTCGCTCTCCAGGAGAGAAACGTTACCACAAAAAAAAAAGGTCATCCTCGTGTATATTACTCATTTTGTTCTAGATGATAAAGAGAACCTTTGTTCTAGTTATTAAACACAACATCTGTTCTAGATACCAAAGAAAACATCTGTTTCAGCGATAACAAATCAGTGAAAATGGGGGGATCATAGGTATAAAATACGGACACAAATGCAGTCTAATTCGATCCTTTATTGACTACGTTTCGCCCAGTGGGCTTTATCAAGTCACGAACAGATCAACAAACAAATCTGTTCGTGGCGCGATAAAGCCCACTGGGCGAAACGTAGTCAATAAAGGATCGCTTCAGACTGCGTTTGTGTCTTGATCTTCCACGTCAACGCGCCCGGGGACCCTCAAATAATTTTGCTTATCGAGTTAAACTGTGTATTGCGAGAGTAACAAGACCCTTCGAAGCCGACCACAGGTCTGGTTAAGTGCCAAAAGAAAGTCACAAAAACTGCCAGAAAAGCTTTTATACACACACAACCCGCACATATAAAAGGAGAGGAGCTTACGACGACGTTTCGGTCCGACTTGAACCATTTACAAAGTCACACTGTGACTTTGTAAATGGTCCAAGTCGGACCGAAACGTCGTCGTAAGCTCCTCTCCTCTTATATGTGCGGGTTGTGTGTGTATTGTTCCAGTCACGGTATTGTGCCTTTTTTGTTATTTAGAAAAGCTTTTACTCGGGGCTACGTTTGACGAAGCTTGACACAAGAGCTTCATCGAGGCTTGAGATAGAGCTTCACAAGGAGCGAAAAGATGTCTCGGTATAAGCTTGTCTTGAATTAAAAAAAAAAAGGGGCCACGGTACCGTGACTGGAACAATACACAGACAACCCGCACACAGAACAATGAAATTTGCAACGACGTTTCGGTCCGACTTGGACCATTAACTTGTCCCACCGAAACGTCGTTCGCTCCATTCTCCTATGTTCGGGTCATTTGTTTACAACCTTGTTTTGCAACGCGTCTTCCTTAAATCCTCATTAAAATCAACGTAAAGACGTTAGGGATTTTTTTCAACCTGTTAGCTGTCAGCGCTGACCCATGTAGCTATTGTAGCCTGGTGGATCAAGCGGCTAAATGAAGAATGTAAATTGGTTTTTATAATATAATTAAGACGATAACCCCCTCCTTCGTTCTTTCCCCCCCTTCCTCTTCCTTCCTCCCCCCCCCCCTCCGTCGACCTTTCCTCCCTCCCTATTCACTCAGTCAAAGGACTCAGGAGCCCTGATTTTGACGGCTGTTCAGTCAAGCTTGGTTACCCCTTCAGCTCTCACACGGGCTCCACCTCTCTCAGGTATTGGTGGTGGAGCCTTAATTACTGATGTGGGTGGTGGAGCCTCGATTACTGATGTGGGTGGTGGAGCCTCAATTACTGATGTGGGTGGTGGAGCCTCGATTACTGATGTGGGTGGTGGAGCCTCGATTACTGATGTGGGTGGTGGAGCCTCAATTACTGATGTGGGTGGTGAAGCCTCGATTACTGATGTGGGTGGTGAAGCCTCGATTACTGATGTGGGTGGTGGAACCTCAATTACTGATGTGGGTGGTGGAGCCTCGATTACTGATGTGGGTGGTAGAGCCTCGATTACTGATGTGGGTGGTGGAGCCTCGATTACTGATGTGGGTGGTGGAGCCTCGATTACTGATGTGGCTGGTGGAGCCTCGATTACTCATGTTGGTGGTGGAGCCTCAATTACTAATGTTGGTGGTGGAGCCTCAGTTACTCATGTTGGTGGTGGTGGTGCCTCAGTTACTCATTCGGGTAGTGGAGCCTTAATTACTGAAGTTGTGGGTGGTGAAGCCTTAACTACCTGAAGCTGTGGATGATGGAGCACTGACTGCTGAAGTGGTAAGTGGGTTCCAGCAGTCAGGTAGAGCAGAGGTAACATCTGGAAATGTCTACTCCCTTTTCCTACTAGTGAAGTGTGGAGCCTTTGAAGAGTGTTATTCTGGGCTCCAATACACACACACACACACACACACACACACACACACACACACACACACACCTGCTGCACCAAGCTAATATTGACCCAGGAGTGTTTCTCGTTACTAATTACACGTTTTTACTGCCTCCTTGCCCTCTCTCTCCTCTCTCTCTCTCTCTCTCTCTCTCTCTCTCTCTCTCTCTCTCTCTCTCTCTCTAAATCAAGAAATATACATTATGGCATACGCCTTAAGAAGCCAGTAGCCAAGACTCGACCCCTCAACAAAATAAACTGGACAGACACACACACACACACACACACACACACACACAGAAGCTGGAGGACCAGGCAGGGGTAACAGGGAAGGCACTACAATGGATCAGGGAACACCTGTCAGGAAGACAGCAGCGAGTCATGGTACGTGGCGAGGTGTCAGAGTGGGCGCCGGTGACGAGTGGGGTTCCACAGGGGTCAGTCCTAGGACCAGTGCTGTTTCTGGTATTTGTGAACGACATGACGGAAGGAATAGCTTCAGAAGTGTCCCTGTTTGCAGATGATGTGAAGTTGATGAGAAGAATTCAATCGGACGAGGACCAGGCAGAACTACAAAGGGATCTGGACAGGCTGCAATCCTGGTCCAGCAACTGGCTCCTGGAGTTCAATCCCACCAAGTTCAAAGTCATGAAGATTGGGGAAAGGCAAAGAAGACCGCAGACGGAGTACAGTCTAGGGGGCCAGAGACTACAAACCTCAATCAAGGAAAAAGATCTTGGGGTGAGTATAACACCAGGCACATCTCCTGAGGCGCACATCAACTAAATAACTGCTGCAGCATATGGGCGCCTAGCTAACCTAAGAACAGCATTCCGACATCTTAAGAATCGTTCAGGACCCTGTACACTGTGTACGTTAGGCCCATACTGGAGTATGCAGCACCAGTTTGAAACCCACATCTAGCCAAGCACGTAAAGAAGCTAGAGAAAGTGCAAAGGTTTGCAACAAGACTAGTCCCAGAGCTAAGGGGTATGTCCTACGAGGAGAGGTTAAGGGAAATCGACCTGACGACACTGGAGGACAGGATAGATAGGGGGGACATGATAACGACATAAAAGATACTGAGAGGAATTGACAAGGTGGACAGAGACAGAATGTTCCAGAGATGGGACACAGCAACAAGGGGACACAGTTGGAAGTTGAAGACTCAAATGAATCACAGGGATTTTAGGAAATATTTATTCAGTCATAGAGTGGTCGGGAAGTGAAATAGATTGGGAAGCAATGTAGTGGAGGCAGGTTCCATACATAGCTTTAAGGAGAGGTATGATAAAGCTCATGGAGCAGGGAGCGTAACCCAGTAGCGGCCAGTGAAGAGGCGGGGCCAGGAGCTATGACTCGACCCCTGCAACCACAACTAGGTGAGCACACACAAATAGGTGAGTACACACACACAGCACCAGCTCCATCCACCAAGTCCTCTATTAATTTAATATAAGCCAGCATAATATACACTGAAGTCAAAGGAGCTTAGCCAAAGTCACTGAGTTTGGCCACACAGGCCGATCAGAGTTTGCACTCAGCGCTGGAATAAACCAGACTGTCAGACTCCCAACAACCAGGATTCGCATCAAGCGCTACCCTCCCTCTCCTCGGATCAAATCTGATTACCTACCACTTTTCAACCGTTGTACAACCCTATAATAATAATAATAATAATAATAATAATAATAATAATAATAATAATAATAATAATAATAATAATAACCAACACTACGATACTTTCAGAATTAATACAACAAAATTACTACGAGATTTTTTTTTTTTTTTTTTTTGCATTTAGATTTAGAACGCTATTAAAAATCCCCATCTATTTCAAATGTAATAACGCCATAATATGGGGGCAATAAAAGATACACTTTTACAATAGCTGAGAGAATTTCAATTTGAAAGGAGGTGAAATACGAAGCGATAAGAGGATATTGATGCTCTCCAGAAAAGAACTATCAACATTTGACAATGTTTATAATTTATATAAATGATTTGCCAGAAGGCAAATCATATCACTTCAGTTTAATGTAGAAATGACAAGCGTTGGAAATGACCAGTGTTGGAAATGACCAGTGTTGGAAATGACCAGTGTTGGAAATGACCAGTGTTGGAAATGACCAGCGTTGGAAATGACCAGCGTTGGAAATGACCAGTGTTGGAAATGACCAGTGTTGGGAATGACCAGTATTGGAAATGAGCAGCGTTGGAAATTACCAGTGTTGGAAATGACCAGTGTTGGAAATGAGCAGTGTTGGAAATGAGCAGTGTTGGAAATGAGCAGCGTTGGGAATGACCAGCGTTGGAAATGACCAGTGTTGGAAATGACCAGCGTTGGAAATTACCAGTGTTGGAAATGACCAGCGTTGGAAATGACCAGTGTTGGAAATGACCAGCGTTGGAAATGACCAGCGTTGGGAATGACCAGCGTTGGAAATGACCAGTGTTAGAAATGGGAGAGTGAAAACAAGCCACATGAAAGCTACAAACTGTGAAACAGGTGTTGAGTGTTCAGGACAGAGTGAGGAATATAGGGCAGAAGTACCAGCTGTTCTTAGCACGGGTCCACCTGGAGGGTATTCCGGGGGGTCAACGCCCCCGCGGCCCCGGTCCTTGACCAGGATCGGAGACTCAAAATCGCGTAAATACGCAGGCGACCAAAAAAAAAAAAACTCATAATGCGAAGTTCGTAAAATTTTAAGGATGGTGAAAAATATTAAAAAAAAAAAATAACGATGGTATACGCCAGACGAAAGTTAGATTGCGCAGCGGTACTACGTGATGCGCGACCCGATATAGCGCACATGGAGAGTGAATAAAAACTTCATGAACTGAGAAATATAAGTTATGAAGAAGGAATCAAAAGTAAGTTGATATACTCCACACTACCCATCCTGACCCTCAACCCCTCCCATCCTCTCCCTCTCTCTCTCTCTCTCTCTCTCTCTCTCTCTCTCTCTCTCTCTCTCTCTCTCTCTCTCTCTCTCTCCACCTCTCACTCTCTCTCTAAGAGAAACTCAACCAGGCTGTGACAGATAATATGGGCCAGCCAGCAGCAACAGTCTGGGTGACCATTCAAGCACCAGACAGGCATCGTTCACGGCCAGTCTGCAAAAGTAAGACAACTCTCGAAACCAATCACAGATATATCATAGGTAGTCACCTTAACAAACAAAAACACACACCACCTGAACAACGAAGACGCAAGCAAGAAGGAACCATCTTATCAAGGAAGACGCAAACATCTAATTAAGCAAGATGCATCCGTCTTATGAAGAAACAAGACGGAGCCTCCCGTCTTAGTGGAGGAGGTAGCACTAGAAGACGTTTGTCTCAAGAGAGGCTGCAAAAAGAAGTCTATGAAGCAAAACATGTGAGATTTTATACACACACACATACACACACACACACACATATATATATATATATATATATATATATATATATATATATATATATATATATATATATATATATATATATATAATGTGTGTGTGTGTATTATTGTACCCACGAACGAGTGGTATTGATCAATAACAACACTGCGACTAGCCAAGAACTCGAACCCATGTTGTTTTGGCCCGCCTCATGGCGCTCTAACCTACAGGACCATGCAATCCTACAAGAACCAAACACCCAGCAGAGCTAGGTGTTTTACCTTGATCCGGGGACATACGGTGGTTTGGGTGCCTCTGAGCTAATTTCATTCTACTCCCCTTTTGGTGTACTAGGTGTGAATTTTGCTCACTATGAGGTGGGCCAACACGACATGGGTTCGAATCTTCGGCTAGTCGTAGTGTTGTTATTGATTCAATACCACTTGTTCATGGTTACAATAATATATATATATATATATATATATATATATATATATATATATATATATATATATATATATGATTCGAACCTGCGCACTCTGCTTCAAAGTACACAGTACGTTTGCCACACAGCCGAGACTCCAGATGAGGGAAGGTGATCATTATTCAACACAGTACTCATAGCGACACAGTACTCATTATTCAACACAGTACTCGTAACGACACAGTACTCATAATGACACAGTACTCATAACGACACAGTACTCATAATGACAGTACTCATGACAAAGTACTCATAACGACACAGTACTCATAACGACACAGTACTCATAACGACACAGTACTCATAACGACACAGTACTCATAACGACACAGTACTCATAACGACACAGTACTCATAACGACACAGTACTCATTATTCAACACAGTATTCATAACGACAGAGTACTCATAACGACACAGTACTCATTATTCAACACAGTATTCATAACGACACAGTACTCATAACGACACAGTACTCATTATTCAACACAGTATTCATAACGACACAGTATTCATAACGACACAGTACTCATAACGACACAGTACTCATTATTCAACAGAGTATTCATAAATCACTGCATAATATACGCTAAAGCCCCTTATCAACCGGGTCTTCCGAGGAGCGAATTCTCGCTGGAAATTTTATCTTGAAATATTGTTGCTGGTGCAGGAGATGGAGGGAGGAGAGATATAAATGAGGGAGAACACGAGGGAGGGAGGAATGAGGGAGGACACGAGGGAGGGAGGAATGAGGGAGAACACGAAGGGAGGAATAAACGAGGGAGAACACGAGGGAGGAAGGAATAGACGAGGGAAGGACACGAAAGAGGAATAAACGAGGGAGGAACAAACGAGGGAGGAATAAATGAGGGAGAACACGAGGGAGAGAATAAGAAGATTAACAGAGCATAGTAGAAAACACACAAGAGACGAATAACTGAAAAAGAATACGAAAGAACACACGAGAGAGAGAGAGAGAGAGAGAGAGAGAGAGAGAGAGAGAGAGAGAGAGAGAGAGAGAGAGAGAGAGAGAGAGAGAGAAGAATAGCTGAGAAAACACTGGACAAGAATAAGAGAGAGAACACGGAAACGATGAATAACCGAGAAAAAAACACGAGGGAGAGAAGTACAAGACACAGAGAAAAGGAGAAGATTGAGAATGGAAAGATAAAATAGAAATTATATAGAATACAGCAAGGTAAACATGGTCTTAGAATTATTTGAAGATCACAGAGCACTGGGAGGGACATATTAAGGCGCCACAGAGCACTGGGAGGGACATATTAGGGCGCCACAGAGCACTGGGAGGGACATATTAGGGCGCCACAGAGCACTCTGGGACATATTAGAGCGCCTCAGAGCACTGAGACGCACGTATTAGAGCGCCAAAAAACAATTAGGGAACAAAAGCTCAAGTGGCAACTCGATAACATGTGTAATAAATATGTGACAGCCATGGTACTTATCGGTGATCGTTTCGTTATCTTTACGACCTAATTTTCACCTTGACAGGCCGCGTTTATTCGTAATATTTATTCTACGGCCGCAACATCTCCAAAACATTATTACCCTAACATATACTCTCTCCACACACACACACACACACACACACGCTACCGTAAAACACCAGATTTAAACACGGAGGAAAAAAAAAACAGAGATAAAAATACGTGTAGCAGAGCAAGACTATTCAGACAAGGTGCCACTCAAAGGGAGTTTAAAATCTATCGACTACACGGGGATGGCTAAGGCTGCATGTCACCCGTTCACCATCCGTCAAGAATTAAATGAAGCTCTCCTTGTATACACACAGAGGCAACACAACTCTTAGGGAATATCGTAGCAGGAAATGTCCCCGCACTGTCACTGCGATTGTACACGCGAGTCACCAGTGTAACGACGCGCTACAACAGCAATTACGTAATAAGTAATCACCTAATTTAGTTCGTTCGACAGGCAAGCACCAGTCTTACGACACTCATCCTCAACGTTAAAACAACCGATCAAAACAAGATTTTAACAGAGGGTTTCATTTACATTTATCTCGGTATTGACTATCTGATCACGCTTGTATGTTAATTGAGCCATGTATAAAATACATTTATTATTAATAATATACATGCAAGATTATAATCTTGCATGTATGTTTGAAGTGCTTGTCTATATACCCGATGCCAGAGGATGTCTTTTGAATGCGTATGAGGCTGTGTATATACGCATGAGTTTTCGTGTGCGTGCTAGCCCCCCCCCCCTCGGCGTACACGCAAGAGTACGCTGGGGTGTACTCCTGCGTGTACGTACGAGGTCAAATAAGGCAATATACGTATCTAGCACCGATTCACTACCCGGAAAACTTACACCCAAAATATTCTCCTCTTAATCCACCAGAAGTGCAACTATATTTTACCAGCTTTGCTGAACTCTTTATCGTGTCAAGTTTGGGAATATTTCAGCGGATCCCTCAGAGGTGGGGGACCAAACTTTGTCTTGAGAAATTACACGGCTTGAGTAGATAAGAAAAGTTCCTTCTCTGGTTTCTTCTCAGTAAGATACTATGGGAGGGAGACTCCAATCTTAATGAAAATATCTTAGCAGCATCATGCACAAGCAACAGCCTAATTTATTAACAGGTTCATGACCAAATAATCAAATGACACGAAAGCAAAATAATTACGCCAACAAAAAAAATGAATCATGATCAAAAAAAAATTGCTCCATAACTCTTAACATTCTTCACCCCCAAACAACAGACTTGTACCCTTATAACCTCTTGTTCAAACATTTCAACACCCATGCAACCTCAAGTTCAACAAGCCTCACACCCGAACTTTACGTCATTTTACAACCCCAGCCCTAAACAACCTCACAACCATTTTTTTAAACACACCGGTTGTCTCCCACCAAGGTAGGGTGATCCAAATAAGAAAAAAACACTTTCATCATCACTCACTCCAGCACTGTCTTGTCAGAGAGGCGCCGATACTACATTTCAAAACTGCAAATATCCCCACCTTTCCTTCAGAGTGCAGGCACGGTGATTTCCACCTCCAGGACTCAAGTCCGCCTAACGGGTTTCCCTGAATCCCTTCATAAATGTTACCTTGCTCACACTCCAACAGCACGTCAAGTCATAAAAACCAGGCCAGGGTACTGGCACTCTGCTCCCTAACTGATGTGATCTCTTGGTCGGTTGTAATCACCTGACCACACTCTAGTTTACGACATTTGAAAGGAGAGAAGATACTGGGTTCGCTCCAGTATGTAACCTGTCTCACACAACTAATCATTTTTCTCCACTATTTGATATAAACGTGGGGGTAATTTAATGCAAAGAGTACTGAAGGCTCGATCCTCCATCCACTAATCACGACCCAATCTCTGATTATTCAGACTATTGGAGATCATCTGAATGTAACAGCCTCATACCCATGAACAATCCTCATAATAAGCATTATTATTATTATTATTATTATTATTATTATTATTATTTGTAGGGAAGCACTAGAATAACAAGGATTATACAGTACCAGTGGCGTGAGAGGAAGTCGAGAGAAAGCGGAGGATATCTACAATTCCATGGATCAAGAGCTCTTCACCAGCCTAAAGGCACTTCCCGTAAGGGTGAAGTTAGAAGCATAAACCAGACTTACCCTCCCCTCCTTCGCCCCGGAAACCCACCTCCCCCACGATCACCACCCCCACAATCACCCCCACAATCACCACCCCCACCACCACCCCCACAATCACCACCCCCACCACCACCCGCGTCAAAGTAATTGGTAAGTCACCCACAAGAAAATGACTTGAAGCTTTCATAAGCTGGGGAAACTTTACTTGGTGAACTTTTGTTAATATGGCTGAAGCGACGATTATATTCTATATTAAGATTTTGAGAGAGAAAAGTGAGATGTGAGAGGCTGGGGAGAGCCAACGAGTGTGCGAGAGGGAGAGTGAGAGGGAGATTGGAGAGGGAAAGAAAGGTAGCGGGAAGAAGAGGGAGGTTGTAGGAGATAGAGGGAGGCTGGGAAGGAAGAGGGAGATTGGGGAAGGATATCGAGGTTGAGGGAGAAAGAATGGGGTTAAGGGAGAGAGAGAGAGAGAGACGTGTGCCTGTCACCTGTATCGAGAGTTTTTCCTACCCTCGCAGCCCGGCCTTTGACCAGGCTTCCTTGCTAACTGTCTGTTCAACCAGGCTGTTTCTGTTAACCGGGCCGTTCATTATTTCCCATCTCCTACTTGTCGAGGGCCAGCACAGTCCAACAACCATCTTATTGCTTGCAATAAGATATATATCCAGATGCACTTCTGCTAACCCTCTTTTGGTGGGCCTAATTCCTAGCCCTTTTGTGTATCCGTATGCCCATGCGCTGCTGTCCACAGGATGGGTATGGGGTGCACCATAAACTAGCCACTTCGCCCACAAAATCAAAATCTAATCTCGACCCACCATTGTAATTATTGTATCTCTTTTCTATCTATTTCTAACGAGTAAAAGTAATTTGATCATGTTAATTTATTGCAGAGGGGTAAGATAAACTGCCGATTGTTCCCCGTGGCATAAATATATCTCCATCTTGCAAATGGGGTTCACTTCTGATGCAAACTGTGGGGGATCCAATTCTTATGAGTTATTCTTTTTATATTAATTTACTTTCAATGGAGGGAAAGTTGATCTCCCTGGTTCATGTGAATCAGGGGTGCATCTTGTCGTCCCCTCAAATCTATGGCCTTTTTCCCTTACACAAACATTCATGACTATAACGACAGTGAAACACTATACTAACCACTTCAAGACACTGCCAGGGACAGCAGCTGGAGAAATCGTCGAACAAGTTTTACGTAAATGTTGAGATCGAAGAATTTCTCGTGCTTACATCACTGCTAACATTCACGGGTCTGACAGCGAATTTTATTTCCTTTTCCATAACCTTCACACTCGACTGCGTAAAATCATTCGAGGTAAAAATTCCGGCACATTATGCTGACATCCCTGAAGAAGGTGACTTTGGAACGGTCTATTCTAGTTGGACCACAGGAGGTGAGGCGAATTGGTCTCCACTCTGGCACTCTACTCCCTTGTGGTCACAGAGAGTGAGGTGAACTAGTTTTCACTCTGGCACTCTACTGCCTTGTGGTCAGAGGAAGGCAAGGGGAAATATTTTTCACTCTGGCACTCTATTCCCTTGTGACCAGAGAAGGGTAAGGTAAATATTCTTCACTCTAGCACTCTCTTGACTTATATATTCTAAGAATTCTATATTCTGCTGCTTCTTGGGTTTAAAAATGCTAAAACATGATGTCTGTTGACCTTAAGGAGATGACAGTCTTCTGCCTCGTGGACGCAGCATAATGCTGCCTCGTGGACGCAGCATAATGCTGCATCGTGGACGCAGCATAATGCTGCATCGTGGACGCAGCATAATGCTGTGGATAAAACAATGCTGTCCTGTGAACTGTAAACCACAGCTGTGCATTATTTCCTGTTTGTCTTTAAGAGGTTATAATTAATATGTTTTTAAGGACAGGTACGGTGTTGTAACAAGGGAAATTATCAACTGCCTTAAAAAAATCTATCTTTTTAAAATTTTCTTTTATGGATTGATAAATACATTTTTTTTTTCATTGTTAATGGAGTAATTTAAATTTCTTGAATTCATCGAAATCCATCATTATATGCAGACAGATTTCAGCAGATTTATTGCATAAATAAAAGATTTCACTCTTGCTTATTCGGCAAAAGTGACAGTTGCTTTTTTTTTTTTAAACCCAAAACTTGCCGATTCGGTTCAAGCGGCCCATATTTACATACATGCATGCATACATACATACAGAAATACATACATACATGTGTCTTCTGGTTGTGTAATAAGCAGTGGTGGGCGAGGTGGTGACGCAGGTTCCCTGAAGACAGCCTTCATGACCTCCGGGAGTGCGCACTGCTGCCAGCGAGGCAATAACACTTTTAATGCGATTCCGCACTGGCGAATGTTACCGTAAATGAAATATAATCTTCTCCAAGAACGCGCTTGTAAAACTTTTCAAAAAACACACGAGGGGGAAATGAGCTGCAAGGTTTTGCAAACCAAGTAGCGCTCGTGCTCTCTCTCTCTCTCTCTCTCTCTCTCTCTCTCTCTCTCTCTCTCTCTCTCTCTCTCTCTCTCTCTCTCTCTCTCTCTCACTCTCACTCTCCATTATTCGTTCATATCTTCATTAAAATGCATGAATTCACTTAAATTATTTCTCCAACCTAACATCTTAACCAGTTCGGAATAACACACACACACACACTTCTTAAAGTGACAAACACTCTAAAGCAGCATAGAGACACTTTAGAGCGAAACCTTAGACGATAAGTCGCTTTAATAAGATGGAAGCGAGCACGACACATGTATCCTCTCCACAATCATCACACACCAGGGAACAAGAGGTCACAGGTGGAGACTAAAGACACAGACGTGCCACAGGGTCGTCAGAAAGGTATTTAAGTGGAACGAGGTAATGAATTTGGTGACGGAGATTTCCATTCCATTCGGGACTTGAAGAATAGGTATGAGAGTCATGGAGGCCAGAGTATAGTAAACGGGACCAGGAGCTGTGTCTAGGCCATTTAAAAACAACTCAATGAGTACCCGGTTACAACACACCATTCATTACAACACTCCTTCATCACACCACAAAAGCACTTATTACACCCTGCCACTACAACACACTACACCACTCACTACAACACACCACCATCACAACACTCACTAGGCTCGGGGTCCTCAGGAGTGTTACGGAGAATTAATATTCCTCTCGTCAGTCTCATCAAAATTAGCGCCATCCCGCTAGGAGAATTTGGCAGCAGCTGCCCCTGGTCGACCCCCCGAGTTTGTTATGATAATTCACTTGTCCATTATAATGTGACCCCCACACCCCAGCACACACACACACACACACAACATATATATATATATATATATATATATATATATATATATATATATATATATATATATATATATAATACATACATATACATACTCTTCCCGTAGTTCTGAGTGATCCTTCTCACAGGGAAAGAGAGACTCCTAGCCACACTCCTGAGTGATCCTTCTCGCCAGGAGAGGATAGGCATCGCTAAACACTCCTAGCCACCCTCCCTCCCTCAGAGTGATCCTTCTCACAGGTAACACTAAATGCAACATGTTCCTACTGGTATATCCAACACCGCACCAACACTGTTTGATTATCATCAACGTCTTCAGTAAATACTGCAACTGGAAGGAGTTGGAGCTGAAAACTGGAATTTGGTCCAGCAGAGCTTAGCAGCGCTCTCAGTAAATACTGGAAACTGGAGCAGTTGGAGCTGAAAACCTGAATATAGTCCAGCAGAGCCTTCAGTGTAAATTTAAGCACAACAACAGCACCGCCAGCAGCAAGAGCATCACCACCAGCAACGGCATCAGTAGCAGCAGCAGCAGCAGAACCTTCGGAGTAAACTTAAGCACAGCAGCAGGGTAACAAATTTGAGGAAGATAACTTTAACAACAAGAGCAGAGTGACAGGAGAAGCAGCAGCCTTGGTCGGCTCCTCTTCTCTCCCAACTTATTTCTCTCAAGTTATAATGGAATCATTTCTAGTGTGGCGAGACCCAACCTTAAGCTTGTGATGCTTTCACTCGGGAGAGAGAGTACACTTGCTGCGAAAAAGACATGAGGGTCCTTAACTGGGACACAGACCTAAATATTTTATGACGCTAGCCTTCACATGTCTGCTAACGTTTCGAGATTTTTTTTCCAGTCTCACGGTCAGGAAAAGTCAGTCTTCCTCACTGACCGCCTGATCAACTAGGCTAGTGCTGCCCGTGGCCCGCAGTCCTGCAGAACTGTTTACAATCTGACACTTCTCTGAAGAAAGTAGACCAGTTTCCATTTGAAGAATTGTATCATAGTTTCAGCAATGCTGATTATATCTGCTGAAAAAAAAAATGAGGAATCGTGAACTTCGGATGTTGACAAAGTTTTCTTAAATTATATTCATGACGCCTCTTTGTTTCACTCAGTTTATTATACATTTCCTCTCCTATGTTTCACTTCGGTAAGTTATGGCACTGTTAAGAGTAGATACTTGGTCCTTAAGTATTTTTCATATATGTTATGAGGTATCTCTCTCTTCTCCACTCCAGAAAGTATACTTCATGCGTCTCCCGCAGTAACGACAGTAGGTACCTGACCCCCAAGCATTTTCCATGTGTATTATCAGGTCTCTCTCTCTCCTCTATCTATCTATCTCTCTCTTTTCTCCATTACAAACCCCAAAAGGGTACATTCTAAGGGCTTTGAGGCGCTCCAAGTACTTTAGACATTACAGTTATTTCTATACATGCCGTAAAAGATCTCTATAAACTTTCTATTTCTGATAAGGTTTCTTCTCTCTCTCTCAGTTGAGTAACGGGGATGAATTGTCTCTCTCAGTAGAGTAACGAAAAGAAATCTTCTTGCTCAGTTCTGTAACAAGGATGAACGATGTCGCTCAGTGGCGTAGGTTGGTCAAATATTCTTATTAAAGGGTTTTGGTTAGAGAAGGACCTGCCTAGTATAGGCCAGCAGGCCTGCTGCAGTGCTCCTCCTTTCTTATATTCTTATCTTTGCCTTGAAAGATACTATGAGCAAAGATAAACATGTGATCCATGATAACACACATTATTTAAAGAGTACCATCAACGGTATGACTTCAATTGTTTTAAAAATCCGCATAATAAAACTTCCCGGTTTTTTATGCAGTTACCTTGCATGATACCATTCCTAAACACCTGACCTGTAACTATCGTTCTATGGAAAGGCCTGCCTGCGTTTAGTGTTCCGTGCTCTTTGTGAATTCACTTTTCTGTGTCTAGGTAACTTAAATTTGTCACCATTAAATATAATAGTACTGTCCTTTGCTCACTGCAAGATGTAAACAGTCATACGTTATAATATTGTCTTACAGTAATCACTACCGGCCGTTCACCACGACAGTTCACCAACACCAGCAGGTCTTCACCACACGTTCACCGGCCGTCCATCACCACCACAAGTTCACCGCGGGAGTTCAACACCACGACACGTTCTTCACCGCCACGACACGTTCTTCACCGCCACCGGTCGTTCATCCAGCAAGACGACAATTGTTATAGTCGAGAAAAACATCAATTGGGAAAACGATAATCTCTAAAATTAATTATAACAACCAATTAAAAACTAAAATAAATGGCCCTTTGATGCGTAAAACAGCGGCGTTGAATATTATTAAAAGGTCGAGGCTGAGTTACTACAGAGGTTGAGTGTTATTAAGTGCGTTGAGTGCGTTACTACAGTGGATGTGTTATTACTGTGAGTGTTACTACAGTGCTTGAATGTTATTTCGGTGGGTGACTGTGTTACTACATTGGTAGAATGTGTCACTACAATGGCGGAGTGCGTTACTACAGTGGTGGAGTGTTACTACAGTACAGTGGAGTGTTACTACAGTACGGTGGAGTGTTACTACAGTACAGTGGAGTGCTACTTCAGTGGTAGTGTTACTACAGTGGTGGAGTGTTACTACAGTACAGTGGAGTGTTACTACAGTACAGTGGAGTGTTACTACAGTACAGTGGAGTGTTACTACAGTACAGTGGAGTGTTACTACAGTACAGTGGAGTGTTACTACAGTACAGTGGAGTGTTACTACAGTACAGTGGAGTGTTACTACAGTACAGTGGAGTGTTACTACAGTACAGTGGAGTGTTACTACAGTACAGTGGAGTGTTACACATTTTAGTAATAATAATTATATATAATAATTATATAATAATAATTATATTATTATTATTTTTGGGGGAAGTATAAAGCTCGTAAGCAATGCTATTTAGCGCTAGACGTATGGGAAGGGAAAGTTAGCTCCAATCTCTTGGAATTCTGGGAGGGAACAACACAAGTCACTTAGCTGGATATTTTGGGGAGAGTCAACCTTACTTCATAAGGCTACGTTTCGCTGTGAATAGAGCGAGACGTAGCGAAACAGAGCTTTATCAAGCAGTGTTCAGAGTGAAACAGTACTTCCTCAAGGAAGGCTTGATATGCCGGTGGTTCTTAGCTGAGGTAGAAGTAAGTAGTTCCTCTCAGCAGTGTACTCTGGATGTCAGGTAAACGCTGATAAAATCTACGGGTTTGAAGCTCCGATTTTCACTTGGTAGGTCACCGTGTAGCAAGGCTGGCAGGACGGTACCATGCAGTATATCTCCTATCCTTCCCCCTCCCCTCTTCCTTCGTTTCTCGTATCTGTCAGAAATACCGTACCGTACCGTACCGTACCGTACCGTACCGTACTTACCAGCCTTGTCTTGGAAACCCCGCCGCCCTGGGCACTGCTCGAGCTGGGTATTAGAAAATGCTTTAAAGTGAAGGGATACTGCCAATGCTTGAGGCGATACAACATAAAGGAAGAGACAGACAGACAGAAAGGGAGAGAGAGAGAGAGAGTCTGGACACTTTAACATGCAACAGTCCCATCTGATCTTGCCAGTGTTAAAATCCTTCTTGCACTCGTTATAGGAATTGAAACAACTTTTATGCGGCTGTTTTCTTTATTTTAGCACTTTTTCCCGAAGTCACGCCGGGCCATTTGCATAAATAATTTGCATACGGAACGTGGCACTCTCGCATTCGGTAAACTGGAGCGATTAAGGGCGTGTTTAAAGTTGTGTGTTTGTTGGGAGGGAGTGTGGGAGCAGTGATCCAAGAGTCTCCCTTGAGTCCTGGCCAAGGAAGTTTAGGTAAGAGCCCAGCGAGTGGATCAACCAGGGAAAGTGGATCAACCAGGGGGGCTGGATCAACCAGGGGAAGTGGATCACTAGGGAGAGCGATCAGTGGGGAAGAGTGGATCAGTGGGGAAGAGTGGATCGGTGGGGAAGAGTGGATCACTGGGGAAGAGTGGATCACTGGGGAGAGTGGATCACTGGGGAAGAGTGGATCAGGGGGAGAGTGGATCACTGGGGAGAGTGGATAACTGGAAAGTTGAGTTTCCTGACTGACAAAGCGCTAGAATCTCTAAGTTATTTGTTATTTCAAAAAAAAAAATCACTGTTTCTCTCCCTCTCACCATTACCAATTCAACCATCTTAACAAACTGTCATTATCAACACAAATTTGCTGCTACCCTGACTAGTTTACTGCATTATTACTGTTATGCTCACAGTAGCGTTAAAATATTTCTGTCTCTATTAGCTACGGTCGAAAACATATCCATAATTCATTCTGTGGCATATGTTTTAAGTCTCAGTAAATTTTAACGAAAGGGAAAATCTCCCTACTATTTATGCCGAAAATATTTATACTGATAACGTGGTTTCAACAGCCTGGTACCAGACAACTATATACCTGGAGTGTACCTGGAGAGGGTTTCGGGGGTCAACGCCCCCGCGACCCGGTCTGTGACCAGGCCTCGCGGTGGATCAGGGTTTGGTCAACCAGGCTGTTACTAATCAACCGGGCTACGTATCAAAGCATCATATAAAATCCTTAAGCTTTTGAAAAAAAAAATATCTTAAGCTTCGTAAAAAAAAAATTAAACGTGAAAATATTGCTGGAATTTTTTTTTTTCGCTGGACTTTTCCCTGAGAGAAACATTCCACATTTTGGGTTCATTTTGGGGTCCCTTTGGGTTCCCTTTGGGTTCCATTTGCGTTCCATTTGGGGTCCCTTCCAAACACAGATGAGATACCGAAATGCGTAAGTAAACAAACTTGTAAATATTCTTCCATCCCAACATTCATACTAAAAAAAAAAAAGTTTTTCTTCATACTACAACGTTTCAGCGCGGCTTGCGACGTTTCTTGCCCTTGATTCTCTGCAATCGGTCTTTCCGCGCGACTTGTGGCATTTTAGTTTGATTTGCCTTCACAAATATATACGTGTTTGTTTTGCCTTCATACTTCGATGTTTAAAATGTGTTGTTGTTGGGTTTTTTTAACTCTAAGAAATCTAAGTAATTTTGGCAATGCTTTGCCTCTAAGAATTTCACTCTGGCAGAGGAGGTAAAAATTTTCATAGAAGTTCATTAATCTTTAAACAGTAAAATAAATGACTGATGGATGAAGCTTTCACCTAAGCTCAAGGTTAAGCTCTTAAAGATTGGGGTTCCAATGGTACTCACCTGTGGTTAAGTGCAGAGAGAAAGGCTCCACAAGCGTTGGGTTCCAGTCATACTTACCTGAGATCAAGTCCATTGAGAAGCTCCCCAATGATACTCACTCAAATACTCACCTGGGGTCAAGACCACTGAGAAGCTCCACAAGGCATGGGTTCCAATGGTACCCACCTCAGGCCAAGACCATTGAGAAGGTCCACAAGGGTTAGGTTCCAATGGTACTCACCTCAGATCAAGAATACTGAGAAGGTCCACAAGGAATGGGTTCCAATGGTACTCACCTCAGGTCAAGCCCACTGAGAAGCTTCACAAGGGTTGGGTTCCAATGATACTCACCTGAGGTCAAGACCGAGGAGCTCTCCGAGTGTGGGGTTCCAATGCTTCCGGCGTCTTCGAGTCTTCTTGCTGAGAGTTTCCACCTTCATGACCACTTTTATCAGGTCGTCGTAAGGATCAGGCGGTACGGTGGGCGTTGATTTAGGCGCCTCACGGCCGCTCGTGGCGCCGACGCCCAGCAGCGCCTCACCGGCGCCCGCGGGCGGGTGAGCCGGGTCGTCGTTAGCAGCGTTCAGCTGGGCGGACGCCGCCGCCGCCAGGGAAGCTTCGCGCGACCCGTTGCTAGTTTTCTGTAGGTGGCGCTGGCGGAAGGCGTATTGGACGCGGGCGTGGGCGGGCGTGTGCGGGCGGTCGTCCGACGTGAGGCGGGTTTCCACGTCCAGCACCAACACCACCGTCAAGAGCACCAATCCAGTCATCACCGCGATCACCACTCGCTCTTTTAACTTCATCTTGAAGGACTAACGAGAAAGAGGAAAAAAAACAGAGAGTGATACTGGAAGAAGAGGGACGGAAACGGTAACAGAGGGAAAAAAGGGAGAGATAGAGAGGATAAATGGGGAGAAAGTCAGAAGATGCGCAGTTACGTTAACATGTCTAGGGGTGCCTTGGGAGGAGTTCTTCTAGAGGGTGGTCGCCATAACTGGTGGCCGGTGATGCGTTCCTCTTTCACTTCTTCTCTCGGGTCGTCTACCAACAACCTGGCCAAAACGCCTCTCGACTTCTGCCAACCAACTCACATCACTGTAGTTATGTTTCCATTCCTCGGGGTCACGAGTCGATCAACTCCTCTCATCTCATCAACTCGGGCCACACCAGTATGGGTGGCCACAGCAACTAAGATCACACCGATGCGAGGGGCCACACCAGGCTGTAAATTCTTCCTCGGAGCGGCAGTTTTTTAATCCCAATCTGGAAACAGAAAAAAAAATGTCAACATGCAATATTAACTTCCATTGACAGGGGGAAGCACTAAACATTTAGTGCTTCCCCCTAATCAAGTATGATTAGAGGAAGGGTAAGATAGGTTCACTTCCTTGTATCAAGGAATTGAACCTTTCTAGAGGGTTTTTAGTACTGTAAAAACATCTTACGAGGGACATAAAGAACTACAATATTGGCATTACTTTGCCCGACATACTCTCTCTCTCTCTCTCTCTCTCTCTCTCTCTCTCTCTCTCTCTCTCTCTCTCTCTCTCTCCTCTACCATAAATCATCAAGTTATCAGACTGTTAGCTGCCACCAGCTCGAGCGACATTAGGTGTCCACTTAATAGTTAGGTTATTAATAACGTTAAGATGATGCAGGGAGTAGGGGAAGAAGGGTAATGAACCAGCATATGGGTGTCATCGGGGGGAGACGGGTGTAAAGGGAAGGTAAGAGTGGAATTATAAAGGAATAATATAGGAAGGGTTATTAAGGTAAGGTAGGGGTGGGGTTATAAAGCGAAGGAGGGAGTAAAGTTATAGAGTGAATTTAAGGGGGGTGAGGTTATAACGGGAAGATGGGATTTGGAAAGGGTATTGGGTAGGCCGACCCAATTCACCAACCAGTTCTTCCCTTACACCCCCCATTTCTCAAGTCAGTCCCTCCAAACTTCCAACTCCAAACTCCTCCTTCACACCAGCACAACTCCCAACCACACTCAACTCACCAACCAACACACTCCTCCACACCACCACACTTCAGCCCAGCCCCCAATAACGACGACAATTCAGCAGGCACCCTCGCCCTCCCCCACACCTCAGACCAGCACCCACTTACCATTACAATCCAGCAGCAACTCAAAGACCATCACTCAGGGTGTCGACAGCCGCTCAGCTGGGATAAAGCGTCTCGCAAAGTTACATTTCCACTCCCACCTCACACAACCAGATTTCTGAGCGTGTCACAAAACTAGATTTTCCCCGCGTGTCTTGCAAAACAACATTTGTATACATATATTCTCGTATTTGTTGCCATCACTGCGTCGGTGACGCTAGACGCGGCGCAAGTTTCCCGACTGGACTTTGCGAAGTCCAGACATAAATCTAAAGTTGCGATGCACATGTTGTCGAGTAAGTTCCGACACCAGCCTCGCGCCACACGATAAGCATGTATAAAATCAACATTTCTATGAATATTTAATATAAACATCGAAAAGGTCGAAGCATTTTGAAAGCCGACGCACCCAGGCGGCACAAGACCAACCTGGCTTAAGGAACACAGCTCTCAGGCGTGAGCAACCTAGTAGTGATGATGGTATAAACCCTCTCCCAGCAGCTCTCAGACTCTCCCAGCAGCTCTCAGACTCTCCCAGCAGCTCTCAGACTCTCCCAGCAGCTCTCAGACTCTCCCAGCAGCTCTCAGACTCTCCCAGCAGCTCTCAGACTCTCCCAGCAGCTCTCAGACTCTCCCAGCAGCTCTCAGACTCTCCCAGCAGCTCTCAGACTGTCTCCCAGCAGCTCTCAGAACTGTCTGCTAGCAACCCTCAGAAGAGGAACCACAGTCTGCAATACGTGTATATATGGAGAACTTCACAGGGCAGATACCCTTCACAGCGAACCTCTCTGCTACCAGTAAAGGGCACTTCATCTGTGGAATAGCAGCTACCCTTCCCTACTTTGGATCAAACTCGAGTACTTTCCGTTCCTCATGTGTTGTGACCCCTCTTGGCTTACCTCTTCCCCATGAATACATTAACAATGACAGGACATATGGAGATATATTACATGATTTAAAAGAACAAGGGAACAACTGTAAGCTGAAGACGCAGATGAACAATAAGAACAACAGGAAGAACTTTATGCTCGGAGTGGTAGAAAACTGGAATGAGCTGGATGAGGAAGCGGGGGATGCAAATTCGTTACACAGCGTCAAGAGTAGGTACGATAAAGTCAAAGAGGCCACAATTCAGGTGAACACACACACCTGAGTCTCGACCCCTGCAACCACAATTAGGTGAGTACACCCAGTGAAGCTGTGACTCGACCCCTTCAACCGCATATAGGTGAATACACACACACACACACACACACACACAGTGTGAAGAGTTGATATAACTAGGGCCAAGATTTCAGGAATCAATTGAAACCTGTCGACAAGATTCAAAAGACAAGGCCAGGAGCTGTGAATCGACCCCTGCACACACAGCAAGGTGAGTACACACGCACACACACACACAGACTCCCACTCCCCGCTACTAGACAGAGAGATTATTTCATCTCCAGCACAGTGTGGGTATAACATCCGCCGCCCGCATCTCCCCTTCCTTTCCCCTCTCCCTAACTACCATTCCCAACCACTTGCTACCCGCCTCCCCTCACCCTCTAAAACCTTCCCCAACCTCCCATCTCCCTCAGCCTACTTTTTTCTGGTTCCCTTCCTCTCACTCTCTCTCACTCAGCTCCCCCTTCCACATCCCTCACCCCACTCCCTAAACTCCCACCTCCCTCACTCATCTCCATCTCTCTCTCTCTCTCTCTCTCTCTCTCCTCGCTCCCCAAACTATTACGTCCCACACCCTCCCTCCATCCCCCCGCCCTTCCCCACATATCCTCCCCCAGGGTGGGTAAGGCAGCATCTCAGCTGTACCGGCAGCGTTAATGAGAAAACAGCGGCTGTTGTTGCGCCTCATAAAGCCTCTCTTATATCCACGTAAACAATGCCAACACCTCAAGAAAAATGTAGCAAATGTAACGACAAAGAATACCCCTGGAACAGGTGTGTCACCATACCTGTGACACACCTGTGAGGTGTACGTAAATAAGACACAATGTGGGTTATAGCATATTACTGTGAAGACGTTTCGCCCAGATTTTGACAGGTGTGATATTACAAGGAACACCATAAAGTTCAAAATATGTACTCACTGGAACGGAGGAGAGAGAGATACATGAAACGTTTCGCCTACACAGCAGTCTTCTCCAGGGGAGGTAAATGGTATAAAAAATGCCGACACGATGGACAAATAAACACAAATGAAGTATAATGCGATGTGTGGTAAGTATTTGAGGACCTAGTGAAAAGCAGGGGCGTCGTGGGCACAATAAGAGAACACTGCATCAACACCATCTAACAAGAAGATATCAGAAACATCGCTGGGACAAATGTGTAAATCTTCAAGAGGAAACACGACAAATACCGCTACCAAGTACCAGATCAACCAGGCTGTGATGGATATATGCACCAGACAAGCCGGGCCGGGCTCGTGGTGTAGGAAAACTCATCAAACTCATCAAAGGTATATGACCTGTTTCGAGGGTATATTTACCCCTCGCAGCCTACTAGACTTCGGCTGCCTTCTCGAGCGGTTGATCAACCAGCACTGGCCAATTATATAATAGCTTTCAAATATATGGATGAAGAAAAACTAAAAACAAGGAAAAAAAGCTTTTCACGTCATATATTAGCGGTTGTTTTTGTCCAGGTCCGAAAATCTACAAAATGGCTACAATTTTTTTTTTTTTTAAATCTGAGTAATGGCGAAATTTTGTAAACACTAAAGATGGCGGCGCTGGCAGACAGGAGGACAAGAAGAGTTATGACAACCACATATAAGGTCAAAAATAAGAATATGAAAGAAGAGATCGAGAATATTTTTCATTAACTGAAACAGGGACAAGAGGCCATAGTTGTATACACTGAGGTAAAAGTGGAAACGAAATGATACTGAAACCAAAAAAAAATTCTTCGTGTAGTCGTTAAGAAATCGCGAATGCGGTTGGAAATTCACTATTTTTTTCACAGTGTTTATTTTGCATGTTATGATATCACCTGTTTACTGTAATAACCTAATTTTGTAGCTACAAAATAGGTTATTACACACAATAATTAGCGTCGACTTCCCTCCTTCAAGGCCAGCAAGGAGAGAACACGCAAACCATCAGGTTCGACCCCTGCAAGGGCAGCCAGGCGGGTACTTACAGAGCACCCGTCTGTATTAAAGAATTTAACCATTGAAAACTAAAGCCTCTTAGAATTAAAGCCTCGTGCCCAAAGCCCAGCCGGACTCCCGCTCGAGTGTGAGTTGAAGGGCGACAGTGCTTTGTTTACACCGAGGGGTTAATAATGTAATTATACAACATTTGTTGTTATTTTCGACGCCTTTCTTATTAGTAAATACGTGTCTGAAGATTTAACTCACAGACTTGGACGTGTGTTAATTTTACAGGTGTGGGCGTGTGTTAATTTTACAGGTGTGGGCGTGTGTTCAAGTCACAGTTACAGCGGTGTCCATATCAACACCTTATCAACAGATATGGACATTTCATCAACATCCTGTGACGAGTAGCTTTCCTGACCCTACCAAACCATGTGATAATTACTTAAAACATCAATGCAATGATATATAATACAGACAATGATATATAATACCAACAAGTTGACGAGTAAGACCCAGCCCTCATGTACTCCGAATCATCTCAGGTGAAATCTATCATCAATAAAGATAAAGTGTTGCACATGTGTCTTATTTATTACATAAAACAAACAACACAGTGCCCTCTAGAGGATAACATTCTTTATGGATAAGATGAACTTCAGATCAGGCACTTCAAGAAGAATGAATTGTCACTGATTGACCTTAATTCCATCAAATTACATACTGGATATGGCATCAGTGACCTACATGTGATTAAGGAAGAGTTAGACGAATAATGTCATGTTTAGGAGGCCTGGTCTGGGACCGGGTCGCGGGGGGCGGTGACCCCGAGTCGAAGGCTGGAAGACATTAGGGGCACCGAGAGACGCGAGAGATTTCTGTAGTTCACTGAAGAGCTGAGTAAACACTAGGTGGCAACACTGCACTCAGCTGGTATCCGGACAGCTGATGATGGCCCACAATCCATCCGTACCCATCAATCCGGCTTGTCCCTCTCCCATACCCCTAATCGGACTAATCAATCCCAGGAGAGTGCCGAGTGCCTCACTGGGGAGAGTATTCAACTCGCACCCACAAGCTCCTGGGTTCGATTTGCCTTGCATAGAGAAATATGGGCACGTTTCCTTATATCCGTGCTGCACGGGTATTTTCCTTATACCCGTGCTACCCCTGCCCACCTAGAGGTAAAAAAAAATAGGTACCTGTGTTAGCCGACGCATCTAGGGAACAAAATGCGTTAGAAAAATTTGAGTCCGGCTGTAATATCATATCCTGCGTAAGGAAAGTCCAGCACCTGCTGGAAGTATTCAAGGGTTGGGCAAGAGGAATTCGTGTACCTATTCCTAACACACCCTACCCATACCCATGAATTCAGCTCCTCCCTTCCTCACACCCCATTTCTGTACTCACTGAAGCCCCTCCTACTTTGGGCCCCTCCCTTACTTCTCCTCTCCAGCTCTGCTGCAACGAATCTTGTGAAGCTGTCGTAAGTGATGAACCTCTAATGGAATACTTGACAACATCCTCATTGTCCTACTGGAGTCTCCCAGCTGAGTCTGGCAGATTTCAACACCTTGTATGAGCCCAATCTTGCTTGATGGAATATGACAGGAAAATATAGCAAACTCTAGTTCCGTAACTATCATATAGAACAGGGTAGCAACACATCGCTGATGTATCCAATTCTGTTAAATAATAAAAAGAAATTTCTTCTGTATACTTGCCGTTTTCGTGTCCAAAGTGCAAAGCGAAAGGTTGGCGAGTAACGAAGAGAATAAACTCTGCAATAACATCAAAGCTCAAAATCAGCGAGACTGTGATCAACAGCTTATCTACCTCTAGTCTCCCTGAGGATAATTCCGGGAATAATCACTAAGATCTTAGACTAGACTTCCTGGTTGAGGTCTGATGAGTCAGGTTGCTGGTACTCGAGGCACCTAACCCAACATAGCTGGCTAGTCAAAAATTTAAGGAAATCTATGAAGTTATATCGAGACGAGAAAAGAGAGAGAAGGTGCAAACCAAACACGAGAGAGAGAGAGAGAGAGAGAGAGAGAGAGAGAGAGAGAGAGAGAGAGAGAGAGAGAGAGAGAGAGAGAGAGAGAGAGAGAGAGAGAGAGTAAAAAAAGAGCAAAGTATGTCAGCAGGAACAAGAAAATTAAATTTTGGCTCCGCACTTTATGGTGCCATAAAAAGGAAAACACGCAAGCTATTGTGAAGCGACACATGAGGCTGAGGACACTTATATATAATGATACGTGAGACACTGCTGGTGATATGCCTGTGAGGCATACCACCAGCAGTGTCTCACCCTACTACTAGCAGTGTCTACCCTACTACTCGGGCCTCAGGCCAGGCTTCCTTGTCGATTTCCTGGTCAACCAGGCCGTACCCACTACAGCACGGATGATGAGGAATTTGCTGGATATAATAGTACAGTTTCCTTCTGAAGTGTTTTATACGTTCCTTCCGGCAATATTTCTGATATCTGCTGGTAACAGGTTGATGAGTCTTGGTCCACTGTTGTTGACACATTGTCCTCTAATTGTGTTTATAGTGCTCCTGTTTTTCATTGAGTTTATTTTGCATTTTATCTCGTATCTTTCACTCCAGTAAGTTGTTACGGCAGTGGAAGATTGAAAATCAGACCCTAAAGTATCTTCAATGTATACCAGTTATAAGTATCTCTCTCTCTCTCTCCGTTTCAGAGAGAACAATCTAAGTATCTCGAGGTGTTCTCAGCATTTTAGATGTTTTAATGATGCTGTGCTGGTAGTGTGCGACGTCTGCACATTTTCCAGCTCAATTATATCGCCTGTCTTGAAAGATATTGTCATCACAGAACAACAATCAAATTGTGACATCACTGGCGTTACCTCTCTCTCTCTCTCCTGTTCTCAATGCTCCCTAAATCCACCCTGTCATTTCCCTGACCTTTACTGCATTTGACGCATCATGTTCTCCTTCATCTGTTCTCCACGTTGAATGATTTAGTCTGGCGTTCTGTACACTGCGCTGGTTTGATTATTTTCTTCTTTCCATATCTTAGCAGTTGAAATTGTCACCAGTGAACTCATCAAAGGTATATCAAAGGTATGTTATTTTCATTTGCGCCTTGGCAAACTTTGTTCATATCTGTTTGTAATTTTTGTATCGTCTGGAAATGATGATACGAAGCTGTTGCTAGTGTTTTTATCTGCTACGATGACGAGAGACAGCAGCAGTGACACACGAGGCTGAGGACACGTGAGAGACGCAGTGATTTATGGGACACTCGTTTATAATAACACGCGAGACATTGGTGGTGACAAATGCGTGAGGCAGAGGACAGAGGACACATGAGACACACTGGTGGTGATATATGTGTGGGGTGACGACACGTATATGATGACACATGAGACACAGAGGAAGGAAGGAAGGTTGGGGAAAAACGAACGAACTTCTTGTGGAAGTGGTGGAGGCAAATACCATACATAGCTTCAAGATTAAGTGTAATAGAGCTCAAGTAACCAAAAATCAGTAATGCCAGTCGACTTTTTTTTCATTTAAACAAACTGGATACATCAGTAGTGTGCAGCTACCCTAGTCTATAAAAAATTAATAGCGGAAACAAAAGCTAGCTATGTTTCCCTGTCATAATCCATTACATAGGATGGGGCTCGTACAAGGTGTTAAAATCCATAATCTTGAGATGGAAGACTTCAGAAGGGCAATGAGAATACCGTCAAGTATTCCAGCAAGGGTTCGACAGCTGCGGCAGCGTCAAAGGTTTCTTTCCAGCAGCGCTGGAGTCACTATCACTTGGGAATTACCATTTCTTGGGGTAGCCTATCCTAAACACGGGAGAAATTTATTTTTTATGAAGATATCTCCATCATACCAGAGCGAGGGATAGAGGAATTATACACAAGAGGCAGAGGAAAGAAAATGATGTAGAGGCAAAGAAAAATGAATGTCTTAAGACATCCGGCCACATACATACACACACCCACATATACATTCATACAACATACATACATGTATATATTCACAGTAAACATACACGCGCGCGTTTTAAGAGAAGCGACTACCAGGAGCCTAGACTCGACCCCCCGCAAAAACAAATCGGCGAATACCTTCGTACCAGCAAAACTTCTTACATTTGCTGGCAGAAAATTGAAGAGTTGTGGAATTCGTTCGCATGTTGTTGGCACAAGTCTCGTGCAAATATTGAGTCAACATGGAAACTCCCATTCGCTCGGCCAGAGGTGCATCAGCATATCAAACTGGATTCAATGTTCTTAGGAAGACTTGAGTTGAGAAGAAGAGCGTGACTGAGAGAGAGACCTGTGGACACTAGCCGAGGTAAACATTACCTCAGCTGGACGTGCTCTTGACGAATATTTCGAACGCCTCTGTGAATATGGGACACAGGTTGCACAGCAAGTCTGTGTCCGGGACAACGTTTCGCTCTGCGTTATATCCAACTCTCTCATATTTCAACCTATCGTCAGTTTATTATTCAGTACGGCTGGCAACGAGGTGGCCGAACGTAACCGGGAAACGTTCAGATATTTACGACGATCACTCAGGGTACGAGAATGGGTTGAATATTCTGTAGATGCCCCTTTCCCCAGACCCGTCCCATACCCTTCCCAGACCCATTCCAGACCCCACTCAAACCCCTCCCGGATCTGTTCTAGACCCTTCCCAGACCCGTCCTTTCAATCCTTGTAATTTCCCTATAACAGGTTAAATATACGCACATGTATGAACGCTCAAAAACTGAATACAGTGTGATGCGTATGAGAGAAAAAGATGTAAAGTGAGAATGTGTCAGAAACAGGTGTGCGTATACGCCGAGAGGTGTGCATCTCAGCGTATATACACCAAGAGCTATGTATCTTCGTATTTATAGAACAAGAGTTGTGAATATACGAGTTGGTACAACAAGAGTTGCGTATCTATGCATTTATACACCGATTTTTATATTTAAGGGAAGCGCAAAACTCATGTGGGCCATTCAGTTAAAGATGTTGAGGCTCGATCCCCGGTTCGCTAAACCTAAGACGCGCTACTCTCGCAGCCAGTCAAACACAGGGGAGACACACGCTGAGATACACACACCAAGAGGTGTATATCTCTCAGTATATATACACTGAAACTTTACTCTGATCCTTATTTTAGGGATTAAAGTGTATATACGTGATGTCAGGTTCATGGCGGCTTCAATAACATTCGTTCAGTAGAGAGAACGGCTTCTTTAGCCCAACCAACTATACCATCGACACTGTAATAGGAAAAAGCTCGGGAGAGGAACTTCCTGTCCCCTGAGGGCCTTGGAAAGGCCGAGCGAGAAAATAAATTTGAGGCAGCAAGTGTCCACCACTGTCACAATAATTTTCCGCTACAGCCAAGCAACTCCATTAATTTCGAGGGAGACGACACAGTGTATCACCGGGAGCGACTTAGATGAGTCGGTGGTCCACTCTCATCCGCGATAGAAAACGCAGTTCGACTCGTTTATGTAATGCTTCCGACAAGATTTTTACCGAGATTTGAGACGAACGCGAAGGGCTGATGCACTTGGGGAAAGACGAGAGAAATGAAGGAAGGGAGAGAGGGGAAAAAAGACCGAGGTGAGAGAAATGTAAGTGGGAGAGGTGGAAAATAAAAGTATAAAACGGGATTACGACAATACACCTGAGAAAAGTGACGCTGCCAATGTACTTTAGCAGGATAACAAAAGATTAAAAAACGGGAAACAGAAAAGAAAAGACGGGAAACAGAAAAGAAAAGACGTGAAAGCTAAAAGGTGCCGAGGAACTACTCAAACAGAAAAGACATAATAAAATACACACATACACACACGGTGGATCCGGAAGGCAAGACAAAGGACTGCGGGTGTGTTCAAGAGACAATAAAAGCCAATGGAGCAGACGGAGGAAAGAGCCAGACGGGACCTCCTCCAATGAGATTGGGTCAAGACATTTGCAACTTAAGACAACACCAGGCACACTAACACTTTTTTAAGACAACACCAGACACACTCACACTTTCTTAAGACAACACCAGACACACTCGCACTTTCTTAAGACAACACCAGACACACTTACACTTTCTTAAGACAACACCAGACACAAGGACGGTTTAACGAAACACCACACACTCACACTTTAAGACAACAGACATACACTTTAAAACAACAGACACACTTACACTTTCTTAAGGCGATATACACACTCGTACTTTAAGGAGACACCAGACACACTCACTTTCTTAAGGAAACGCCAGACACACTCGCACTACCCCCAGAACGACTGAGGCCTCAGACACACTTCTCTACCTTCTTCGCTTCAGTCTAGTAGAACCAGACTAGCAGAACCAGTTTAGTAGAACCAGTCAAGTAAAGTCAGTCTGGTAGAACCAGTCTACTACAACGGGGCTAGTAAAACCAGTCTGGTAGAAGTAGCTTGCTACAATCTTCTCGACCTTGTAGATGGGCTCCTCTGCCGCCATTTGTTGATCATTAATTCCACCAAAGGGCATTCTCACTCTTGTTTTTTTTTTTGTGCGTGAGGCTGATAGTGGCGTCGAAGGCTTTATATGGACGAGCCGAATTCACTGTAGGCCTCCTCGAATGGTATGCCCTGTATGATATGCCCTGTATGGCATGCCCTGTATGATATGCCCTGTATGGCATGCCCTGTATGATATGCCCTGTATGGCATGACCTGTATGACATGCCCTGTATATCATTCCCTGAACGGTATGCCCTGAATTGACAGTAAAAAAAAATAGGACTCAGTGGCTACGCCATCACGATAATTCCCTTACCGACAATGCATCATAATAAATTAGAGAACCCTATTTACATATGTACCATTAACAACAGTGACTCAATTTTCGCAGTATTTACATATTACGAAAGTTTGAGCGTGAAATTGTAGTTGGAATTCGCGTAGAGTTTCGTCGACATACAGCCAGCTTTTGAGTGGTATTTTGTGGAGTGTCTAATAGAGATGACACAGACGTAGGTTAGTCTACCGTCTACAACAGAAGCATCGTCTACAGCCCGAGGGTTTGGAAATGTAGTTAAGGGAAATAATTTTTTGTCCTCTGAAAAGCAGATTCCAATTATGCAGGCTGGAAAATGTGGTCCTCTACAGGATAAGGGAAAATTCTTATCCATGCTGACGGGAAATTGGTTTATAAAATTGGGACTAACGAATTAATTTATTTAATGAAAGGGAAAAAAATCCCACATTCGTACGGACGGCGGACAGTATGGCAGACATGACCACTACTGACGTAAAGTATGGCAGACATGACCACTACTGACGTAAAGTATGGCAGACATGACCACTACTGACGTAAAGTATGGCAGACATGACCACTACTGACGTAAAGTATGGCAGACATGACCACTACTGACGTAAAGTATGGCAGACATGACCACTACTGACGTAAAGTATGGCAGACATTGCCACTACTGACGTAAAGTATGGCAGGCATCGCAACTACTGACTGAGACACTTTGATGAGTCTAAAAAACAGAAAAAAGATAGGTTATCACCCAGACGATAAGATAATATATTGTGTGGCATTTATATAAAGCGCTAAACCAGTTTATTCCTTTGATATACCTTTACCTTCGTGGGTCAACCAACGCATGGAATGGTGGAGGCTCCATACTCCGTTCCCCGTTAGCGAGATAAAAACGTCTCCAAATAAACACAAAGGTTTGCAGAACTAAATCCTGTAAAGATACTAACGTCAACACAGATCTGTATATAAACATTGCATAAAACACAGCAAGTGAACCTGAATATTAAAAGAAATCACTTTATTCGCACTATTAATCCGGCAGGGTTAATAATCCAGGTGTGGGTCGCATACTGGGACCCAGGTATCCATTTACTGCAGCAAATGTGAGGAGACCTGCTCATACGTCTCGCCCAAATACTAACATTTAACACCACGCAAAACAAACAAATAAGCTAACATAAAATAAACAAATATGAAATGTTAGGAGAGGCTTAAAGCGGGTAAGAATAAACGAAATGTAATGCATGCGAAAACGGCAGTGCTATTTGGAGGATAGATTGGACTACGTCAAGCTGGTCTCCCCTGAAACTGCTGCTCCCTGGACAAGCATAGAATTTCAAGGAGAGACTCGACTACGTGAACTCCGTGAGCCACACCCGCCACAGGTCACAATTATGTCCCACGCCACGCAAAATAATTATATGCTGGTATTATGCCTGGAGAGTCTGCAAATGGAGTTAATAAGGAAAAGTGAGCTCAATATGCAGGTATAATCACTCGAAGAAATCCCGCGATCCCACCTAACTAAAATGTCGCTCCAGCACCGGCAAAGCCTTTTCTTTTCTCCCGAAACTGTGAGGGAGAAAAAGTCATTATAGTCACATTATAACACAGTAAGTGTCCGGGGCCCAAGACTGTTCAACAGCTTCCCACCAGGCATAAAGGGAATTACTAATAGACCCCTGGCTGCCTTCAAGAGTGAGCTGGACAGTTACCTAAAGTCAGTACCTGATCAGCCGGGCTGTGGTTCGTACGTTGGATTACGTGCAGCCAGCAGTAATAGCCTGGTTAACCAGGTCCTGATCCACCGGGAGGCCTGGTCAAGGACTGGGCCGCGGGGGCGCTGAGCCCCGGAACACAATCCAGGTAGGAAGGAACAGTTCTACAGCACAGATTGATCTGTGTTCTTTCTTAAGGAAACCAGTACGGTTACAACCTTCCTCTATCAAGAATGTTTACATTATATTTGCTTCGCTACTACACCTGCTGCCTCTGCATTTGACTGAAAAAGTCTATTGTTTATGCGAAATGCTTCAAAAATAAAGATACCCGGTTCATCTCTATCAAGTCTGGAGAGATACACTCCTGGGATTCAAGAAGTCGCGCTTAGAACACTTTGATAAAAAAAACCTTGCTAGCAAGGGTTCAAACTTAATGTAAACGAAGAAGGGTTTTGTAGCAGGGGTTTACACCCGAACTAGTTAAAGCAGAGGCTTGGTAGCTAAGGTTCACACTCGTCAATTTAGGACCCAAAATTTGTTGACATTTGAGAGAGAGAGATTGTCTTATTTGATAATGGAATTCGTGCTATCCTCTAGCCTTGTCTGACCAATCCAATCATCCTCTTGACACTTGTATCAGTTGTTGCCCAAACACTCTCAAGAACAATCCACGCTATAAGCGATGGCTACGTTACCTCTCTTTTTGTTGATGGGTCCAGGGGTCACTGCCCCCGCGGCGCGGCCCCCTACCATGCGTCCTTCTTTGCTAGATAACATCTGGGACGACTTAATATTATCCAGAACTACTGAACGAGTTTGTTTTTAAATCAAAATTGCTACAAGCTCCCTCCAGCAACAGTGGGAAGGGGTCGAGTCATAACTCCCGACCCTGCTTCTTATCTCTTCTAGAACATCATTACTGACTCCAGGCCTCCAGGACTTGATCATACCTACCTTTAAAACTGTGTATAGTGTTTGCCTCCACCACTGCTTTAGTTAGTGAGTTCCACTTACCACTTATGCCATCTCGGCACATAACTAGCAGCATCCGTGACTCCATTAATGCAGGCACAAGAGCGACCGTTCATGAGGACGAAGAAGGTGGCCAAGCCTGCCTCAGCTGAGAGCCTCCTGGAGACCGTCTAATGATGTTCTCCGCCAGCCTCCGAGATACCAATGGAGCAACCCGCCTCATTACTGCCACACATTCTTATTCTGGGACAATATTGGGCGTCAGGAACGACACACTGTCTCGGTCTTCGCATATTACTTGGGCTGGAATCACCGGCTGGCAAAGTGCCAGCTAAATCTTGTGGTAGCTTTTTTGTATCCTAGATGTAAATATTCTAACATATCTCCAAAATGCTGTTACGCTACCATGTATCAAAAACATATTCTATGTTTATCCATGAATTGTTGCGCTTATAATATTCAACAGTTGGATGCGTGATTGTCTTTTTTAATTCCCTTTCATTGCAAAAATCAACACTTTATACAGTAATTTAAAGATTCTAAGAAAAATCTTGCATGAGTCTGTAAATTATTCTACGTCTGCACGACACGAGTCTACTTACAAAATTATCACAAAACAGGGCAATTATTTTTTTCTATTTTATTTAAAATAAACATATGTGATCTCAGAGACGCGATCGAAAATCGCACTATGGTGCTAACCTCAACAGGCAACACCACACCACACCAATGAACACTGATGTGGTGTTCCAGTGAACACTGATGTGGTGTTCCAGTGAACACTGATGTGGTGTTCCAGTGAACACTGATTCATCTGAAGGAAGAAAAGCGTGCACGTGATCTCTTAGTAAACACCACTAGTGCTGGATTCCCCGAAGTTCCTTTCGTAACTGAAGGAGTCGATTACACGAGTCCACAAACACAGTGGGACACAGACCAACACACCGGGAAAGAATCACCCTCCTGCTACCCTAATATTATGATTGTTCCTTGTTTTGTTTTTATCTTGAGTGAATCATGTTCTCCACTTCACGACCTTATCAGCAGGTAACCCTGAACTCAAAAGGATATCTTTGTTTTGAAGTGAAACAAGTCAACTCAGCCTGATAACCAGATACATCCTCGTAGCCACCAGGCTTTTTCTGAGGAGGGGGGAGGGAGGTTGTGAAAGCCTGACTGTGTGAGGGTACTGTGTCTGTCTCTTGATTTCCGGATCAAGGCTGGACCACTCCCTACGCTGTTAGATCCACATTGACTTACCGCTCTATATGAATTTACAATAATTGTTTCAGGATCTTCTGGCGGAAGTTATCGCGTATTTTGGTCAGCATAAGACTGTGTACGCATTACACAGATAACGGAAACATAGGACAAAGAAGCTTATGGCGACGTTTCGGTCCAATTGGGTCCAGTGACTAGTTATCTGTGTATTGTTTCATTCACGGTATTGTGCCTTTTCGTTCTTCATTGTCTAAGCACATCTGTTTATAACATGCGTACACAATCAAATATGTGGCTTACGATCTCTAGGATGGGTTGAATAATTAGACTTAACATAAACCCAGGACGGTCACCCGCAAACCCAGGACGTCAAGTGACGCTTCAACCCCCACGTTAGACGACGTTAATCTAGCACCATCAACCCGTGTTCCCGAGTAAATACAAGAAAGTGTCAAAGTTCACAAGCCCGATTTACGACATAACTGTACTCCCGTATTAATTTTTGTTCCCTTATAATTATAAGTTAGTTTTAAGGCAAGATTATCAGCCCGTGTTCCTTTACTAATGAAAGATTCTGACGGCCTCCTGCAGGACCTGGAGGACCTGGCTGGAGACCGGCAACTCGAGGCCTCCAATGAAAACTGAAAACTTGAAAAAAACCCGAAAGATTTAAATTGAAAACGTAAAAGATTTTTTTTCCCGAAAGCAAAATTTAAGATATGTATGAAGGTTATGTCTTCGTACATCTCAGCAGTAGGTTGCTAGAACGCTGAGCACCATTCAGCCCCCGGGCCCAAGAACTATGCATCAACGTAAGTCTCAATACCGTGGCTGAAATAATTTATAACACACTGAAGATGGGTTTCGATAACGATCCAGGAGATCGTTTATTTTCAGTCCCGATTTGTGGGTTAATTTTCAAGGCCTGCTGTATAGTTTGTTTTTTATAAATGCTCTTAAAGATACATTAAACGCGTCATCGCATGACTTTAAGACCCTTGTCAGCTGGCTTTTCTCTGGCTCACGTCAGCCTTAAAACCTCCAGTAGCCTCCTGACACACCTTTGCCCGTTAAAGGTAAACACAGCTGAGCTCCAGTCATGAAGAATGTCAGACTTTATTGCACTAGTTGGGAAAGTTGTCCTTGATAAAGCGAGCGTCACGGCCACCCAGGCTGACACAGACTTTCATACAGCCATCCAGGCTGACGCAGTCATCCACACAGCCACACAGGCTGACACAGTCCTCCACACAGCCACTCAGGCTGACAGTCCTCCACACAGCCACCCAGGCTGACACAGTCCTCCACACAGTCAACCAGGCTGACACAGTCTTCCACACAGTCAACCAGGCTGACACAGTCCTCCACACAGTCAACCAGGCTGACACAGTCCTCCACACAGTCAACCAGGCTGACACAGTCCTCCACACAGTCAACCAGGCTGACACAGTCCTCCACACAGTCAACCAGACTGATACAGTTCTCTACACAGTCAACCAGGCTGACGCAGTCCTCCACACAGTCAACCAGGCTGACGCAGTTCTCCACACAGTCAACCAGGCTGACACAGTCCCCCACACAGCCACCCAGGCTGACACAGTCCTCCACACAGTCAACAAGGCTGACACAGTCCTCCACACAGTCAACAAGGCTGACACAGTCCTCCACACAGTCAACCAGGCTGACACAGTCCTCCACACAGTCAACCAGGCTGACACAGTCCTCCACACAGTCAACCAGGCTGACACAGTCCTCCACACAGCCACCCAGGCTGACGCAGTCCTCCACACAGCCACCCAGGCTGACGCAGTCCTCCACACAGCCACCCAGGCTGACGCAGTTCTTCACACAGCCACCCAGGCTGACGCAGTCCTCCAAACAGCCATCCAGGCTGACGCAGTCCTCCACACAGCCACCCAGGCTGACACAGTGATCCACACAGCCACCCAGGCTGACGCAGTTCTCCACACAGCTTAGGTGTATACTCTGGGTAAAACTTGCGTCATTTCCTGAAGCACTGGCTATACGACATTTTCCCACGGGTTCCGAGCAAGCGAATTTTTAACAGGTGTTACAAGGAAAGGTGAAGGTTGCCAGGTGCTAGTGTTATGCTACACAGGTGCTAGTGTTATGCTACACAGGTTTCTAGTGTTAGTATGCTACAGTCTAGGTGTTATCACACAGGTGCAGAGTGTTATGCTACACAGGTGCCAGAGTGTGTTATGCTACACAGGTGCTAGAGTGTTATGCTACACAGGTGCTAGAGTGTGTTATGCTACACAGGTGCTAGTGTGTCTATGCTACACAGGTGCCAGAGTGTTATGCTACACAGGTGCTAGAGTGTTATGCTACACAGATCCTAGAGTGTTATGCTACACAAGTGCTAGCGTGTGTTATGCTACACAGGTGCTAGAGTGTGTTATGCTACACAGGTGCTAGAGTGTGTTATGCTACACAGGTGCTAGAGTGTGTTATGCTACACAAATGCTAAAGTGTTATGCTACACAGGTGATAGCGTGTTATGCTACACAGGTGCTAGATTATATTATGCTACACAGGTGTTAGATTGCGTTATGCTACACAGGTGCTAGTGTTTTATACTACAAAGGTGATACAGTGTGTTATACTACACATGTGCTACAGTGTGTTATACTACACAGGTGCTACAGTGTGTTATACTACACAGGTGCTACAGTGTTATACTTCACAGGTGCTAGAGTGCGCTGTGCTTCACACATGATGCACTCTGAGAGGTACATCAGAGGTACATCACATGTACTTCAGTAAGTACAACAGCGCGTACATGATTTAACAGATCACTGGTGTGGCAGTACAATCCTACGGCAGCAAAAGGTTGGTCGATCAAGCTGTCAATAATGAAGCGAGGCTTGGGGAATGGTTTCTAGGGGGGGGTCATCGCCCCAGCGACACGGTCCCTGACCAGGCCTCTTGGTGGCTCGTCTGATCAGCCAGGCTGCTGATCAGCCAGGCTGCTGATCAGCCAGGCTGTTGATCAGCCAGCCTGTTGATCAGACAGTGACAAGAATGACATTCAGGGGGAACGTGCACCGCCGGTACATTATTACTTTCAGAATTAGGGAAAAAGTTGACTTTCCAGCGTTGAATTAGTCAACTATCTCTCTCTCTCTCTCTCTCTTTCTCTCTTCTCTCTCTCTCTCTCTCTCTCTCTCTCTAAGTGGCTAAGCTCATAATGAAGTCAGAACAAGTTAGAATTCACACGAGGACAAAGTTCAAGGAAAAATTAATTGCATTGTTCACTTTATGACCTTCAGGGAAGAACTGAGATGCTGGGAAATTGTAAGTTAATTATTATGCTAAGTAGCTTTTGAGTTAGAGAGAGAGAGAGAGAGAGAGAGAGAGAGAGAGAGAGAGAGAGAGAGAGAGAGAGAGAGAGAGAGAGAGAGAGAGAGAGAGAGAAATCACAGTAACAAACGTCTCATTGAAGCAAAAACACGTATTCATTTATTTACAAATATCCTTGTCTGTATTTTTCTTTTCAATAAGGTCACCTAATTCAGCAAATTCTATAGAAAGTGTAAGCTCTGTGTTTTTAATGTTTGATTCTGCAAATTAAAAAAACAAAACACTGGCAATATAATCCATACATCCCAGTTATTAATCATTCTAGATGACCTGACTAGAATAAATCACGTTATCACATAGTTACTAGAGACATGGTCATCTAGCAAGTAGATCGATTAAATTACAATAAATCCATTGGAAAAATACAACTGGAAAATCCTGGAGGGATTGGTTCCAAACCTGAACACCGAAATCACCCCATATAACAACAAGAGAGGTAGACGGTGCAAAATACCTCCACTAAAAGACAGAACGGGCGCGACGAGCACGCTAAGGGAGAAAGAACTCCATGAATTTCAGAGGTCCTCGACTCTTCAGTGCTCTACCTTCGTGCATACGGGAATTTACCAATTAACCTCTGGCGGTATTCAAGAAGAAACTAGACAAGTTCTTGAAATAAGTTCGTGACCAACTTGCGACTAGCGGTAACAACCGGTTGATCAGGTCTTGATTCTGCAGGAGACCTGGACTGGGATCGGGCCGCGGGGGCGTTCACCCCAGGAAACGTCCTTCGGGTATCCTTCAGGCATCCCGACGAACTATTTTTAAGCGTACGTAAAGAATATAAGACAGAACCTAGTGAAGTGCTAAGTAGTCTGTTCAATATATCACTGCAAAACGGGTATCATGCCGGAGATGTGGAAGATATCGAATCTGATCCCGGTCTACAAAACACTGTAAGTCTCTGCTATCGAATTACCGTCCAAGTTGACCTTAGTAATAGGCAAATTATTACGATCAGTAATAGGCAATATACCCACAAGATACCGTGATACTCCGAGTCATAACACGGATCCACAAGCGGGTATCATTCTTGCCCAACAAACCTACTGACGTTCCTCCAGTGAGTTACCCGAGGCAGCGGATCGTGACAAAGACGGAGGAGGCAGCAAGTGCCAGTTTCAAACATTTACCCGATAATCATTCCCAGCTGTCGAGCTAAGGAGGGGCAGAAGAACTCTCGAAACCAGTCACAGGCAATGGGCAGGTATACAACATAACAAGTCGTTCATTCTCACTATATAAAGTCTTCCCTGCAGTAAGTACTTTTCTCTGGTCATTATTATTAACTTTACGTGTACTTCTGTTAATTAATAATGATCTTTCAGTTCATTTCGTCAGATTAAGTTTGTCCAGTGTGTATGATCCTGTGTAGAGCTTTGTTAAGTCATGCCATGTGACTTGACGAAGCTCTACACTGAGTGAAACTGTCTCAATGAAAGCTTAGTCTGCAACTTGTGTATTTTCTTGGTTATTCGGCAGTACGAAATTTGGAGAGAGAGAGAGCTAATTAGTGCGCGTGTGTGCGTGTACTCACCTATTTGTGGTTTCAGGGGTCGATCAATAGCTCCTGATCTCTACTAGGTCCATTCTCTCCCTTCTCCATAAGCTTTATAGAACCTCTTCTTAAAGGTGTGTGTGTGTGTGTGTCGGGAAGGCGACGCATGTCGATGGTTGCCGGGTGGTTGACCGACGCACCCACGACCCACGCCACCGCCACCATGACCACCAATACAACATCCTCCTCCATTTCCTCCACCACTACACCAACCACTATCACCAGTATAACCTCCACCGGCGCCATCGCCGTCACAATCGCCACCAACACCATCAACAGCAACAAAGAAAAAAAGTCGAATCATTCAATAACGCGAAATTTCAATGCGATTATCTCGGTAGAACGTCAGAAGATCTCACGTTCAAGGATCACAACAATGTTACCATCTGCACCGCAAGGAAAATAATAGGCTGGATAACTAGAACTTTTAAGACAAGAGACGCTGAGCCAATGAATATACTTTTCAATCACTTGTTCTCTCTAGGCTCCAGCTGTATATTAACTCCCGTCTTCAAGGCAGGAGAGATTGCAGAGCTGGAAAACATACAGAGAACCTTTATTGTCTCTAAATTCAAGCATCTGAACCACTGAACCCTTGAATTGTACTCCTTGGAACGTATGCGATAAAAGTACACCTGGAAAATCCTGGAGGGACTGGTCCCAAACATGCACTCTGATAGCACTCCAAGTGACAGCAAGAGATTTGACAGACGATGCAAAAAAAAAAAAGAGGTGTCAGAGGTCCCCCGACTTTTCAATCCCCTCCTTTCATGCGTAAGGGGAATTACGAACGAACTTCTGATTACCATCAAGGGGGACCTTGATAAGTTCGTTAAGCCAGTTCCTGATCAGCCGTGCTAAGGTGCATACGGTGGACTGAGTGTTGTTGGCACCAACAGCCTGGTTGATCAAGCCAGCAACCGGAAAGTATGGTCTGGGAACAGGATCGGCGGTAACACCCACCAACACCACAACAAAAATCACTAACAAGGCTAATGTATCTTCAACGCCCTCACGTACACAACCCATCGTACACACATTCAACACAACACAGCAACCACCATCACCGTTATCAATACACCATCACAACAACAACACACCCTCACCAACAACACCTTCACAACAGCAACACACCCTCACCAACAACACCTTCACAACAGCAACACACCCTCACCAACAACACCTTCACAACAGCAACACACCCTCACCAACAACACCATCACAACAGCAACACACCCTCACCAACAACACCATCACAACAGCAACACACCCTCACCAACAACACCTTCACAACAGCAACACACCCTCACCAACAACACCATCTCAACAACAACACACCCTCACCAACAACACCATCATAACAGCAACACACCCTCACCAACAACACATTCACAACAGCAACACACCCTCACCAACAACACCTTCACAACAGCAACACACCCTCACCAACAACACCTTCACAACAGCAACACACCCTCACCAACAACACCATCACAACAGCAACACACCCTCACCAACAACACCATCTCAACAGCAACACACCCTCACCAACAACACCTTCACAACAGCAACACACGAGAGCTCTTCGTGTGGTCATAACTAAAGAACATAATAACATTGTATTATTCAACACCTAAAAAAATGACTCCTGGACAAATATTGAGTAAATAATTTGATATTTGGGGTAAAGAAACCGCAAATATCTGAAGATTTATAAGAAGGAAAATAAAGGAAGAAGGAAAATTTGAAAAACTAGGAAATAAAGGAAAATAGTATAGAAAATTCGGGGGAGAATAAAAATGGGGGAACTAATGAAAATATAAGATGAAGGAAACTGAAAGAAATTATGAAAATGGGGGAGATAAAGGAAAGAAATGAGAAAGGTAAGGGAAGGAAAAAATAAAGTGGGCAGAAAAATAAAGAGGAAGTATGTAACGAGTGGATAAAAAAAAGAGTATACTGAGTGAATATTTCACTGTGTAAACACAAGACATCGCGCGCAGCACTGACAACGTCATTCCACTCTCCTCTTGTGTCGTCTTACAGCTGTCCGCCCTCAGGACGTGAAGAACGTGCCGTGAAGAACGTGCCGTGAAGAACGTGCCGTGAAGAACGTGCCGTGAAGAACGTGCCGTGAAGAACGTGCCATGAAGAACGTGCCATGAAGAACGTACCATAAAGAACGTGCCACGAAGAACGTGCGATGCTGAACCTCTTTTATGTTGACGCCACCCCAGTGCCAGACGTGTCCCGCCCGATTATATATATATATATATATATATATATATATATATATATATATATATATATATATATATATATATATATATATATATATATATATATGGGATAATATACTTTAATCTAACCTGACTTGGAAATATGAATTGTTAAACTTTAATATAGGCTTAGCTCGTGCAGAAATCAACGAACTATTTAAAAGGGAGGTTGCATCTTTACAACGATGCCAGAATTCTCACTTACGAATTAATGATAGTTTATCATCTGATTGGTAAAAGGTCACCTGGGATACAACCTCGTCACCTAATACAGCAGCTAGGTGGGCAGTGTTGCGAGGGGCCAGGTGGAGCGGTGTTGTAGGGGGTCCAGGTGGGGCTGTGTTGCGGGCGTCCAGGTGGGGCGGTGTTGCAGGCGGCCAGGTGGGGTGGTGTTGCAGGCGGCCAGGTGGGGTGGTGTTGCAGGCGGCCAGGTGGGGTGGTGTTGTAGGCGTCTAGGTGAGGCTGTGTTGCGGGTGGCCAGGTGGGGTTGCTGTGGGCGTCCAGGTGGGGCTGTGTTGCGGGCGGCCAGGTGGGGCTGTGTTGCGGGCGTCCAGGTGGGGCGGTGTTGCAGGCGGCCAGGTGGGGTGGTGTTGCAGGCGGCCAGGTGGGGTGGTGTTGTAGGCGTCTAGGTGAGGCTGTGTTGCGGGTGGCCAGGTGGGGTTGCTGTGGGCGTCCAGGTGGGGCTGTGTTGCGGGCGGCCAGGTGGGGCTGTGTTGCGGGCGGCCAGGTGGGGCTGTGTTGCGGGCGGCCAGGTGGGGCTGTGTTGCGGGCGGCCAGGTGGGGCTGTGTTGCAGGCGGCCAGGTGGGGCTGTGTTGCAGGCGGCCAGGTGGGGCTGTGTTGCGGGCGGCCAGGTGGGGCTATGTTGCGGGCGGCCAGGTGGGGCTGTGTTGCGGGCGGCAGGGTGTTAATATTGCAGGCAGCTTGGTTGGGGAGATGGGGGTGTTGTGGTCAGCGGGAAAGGATAGGGGAGTTGCGGTTAAAGGGGAGGGAATGGGAGGGAGAGTTCCGCAAGCGGCAGGACAGGGATGAAGATGAAGGCCATCACTGGAGTAACGAAGGAGCGACCTCCACCTACCCTCCCAAACTCCTATCCAGTACCTCCCCTGCCACACCTCCCCTGCCACACCTCCCCTGCCACACCTCCCCTGCCACACCTCCCCTGCCACACCTCCCATGCCACACCACCTCACGGCACCTCTTGGAAGTTGATTATTATTATTATTATTATTATAAAAAAAGAAGCGCTAAACCACAGGGGTCTTGGAAGTTGAGCTGTTCCACTTGCTGTAGTTTTAACACACTTTGTCACTCACACAAGAGTGACAAAGTGTGAGAAATCAAGTGTCGTGAAACTAGTGGCGTCTTGAGACAGAGAAAAAGATCGAAGAGGCAATATTTATCTCCGGCAATGACTTCAAGAAACTGAGATGAAGAACTTGTCCCCAGCAGTAAAGAATCTACCCATGATATAAACCAAGGAACGGGTGGGGCTTGAACCCATGACAAGTAAGTCCCAAACTTCACAGGCCATGGGTTCAAGTCCCTCTCGTTCCGTGATTTGTTTACAATCGCATTATAACGAATTTGTGAGTCTACCTGTGATATACTTGCGACTGATATTGAATCTTCCAATCCTAGCAGCGAGGGTAGAAAGATTGTCTGCTCAACCAGGCTGTTGGTGTTGGTAGCTCGCTGGCCTACAATCATCGCAGGCTGGTTGACATGCCACCTTTCGGAGGAACTGATCCACTTTCTGTCTGAAATCTCCTACACTTGTATCCTACATGTATCACAGTGTTCTCTTATTGTGCTCGTGGTACTCCTGCTTCTTACTGGGTCTATTTCACACTTCCTCATATACCTCACACTCCTTGTACATTGTTATGGTTGGGTATAGATCTGGGACAAACCTTTCAAAATATCTTCCACGTATGTATGTTAGTTATCATATATAAGAAATGGTATGCAGTATATATAAAAGTTTCGTCTGCGCTGGGGGCTTCATCAGTCGATAGAGACACTTAATATTGCTCAATGTCTCATCAATATTGTCAGGTGTGTAGATAAATAGTTCAGAGAACCGACAAGTTAAAAAATTAGACACATGTGCAACACTTGGGTATTTTTATTACGGAAATATTTCGCCACACAGGTGACATCACCTACGACTTCTTCCCTTCACCTGCCTTCAGTATATATGCTGTATTCTTATCAAGATTGACGGACTGATTACATCGACTCCAGGCTAAGGGACTGATTATCTCAAACTCCTTCTGATCTTAACCATTCTTCTTTGTATTGGACGGATGAAGCCAAAACGATTCCATAATGAAGATACCAGAGTGTTGCACACGTGTCTAATTTATCAAATTGTCAGGCGTTTTCCTCTTCGCTAGTCTCCAACAGTGACTTAAAGGAGGTAAGATACAAGATTTAAGTATCCACTATCACTCAGCCTACGTCCACAGCGACAGCCAATCAGCACCTTGCTTATCTTTACTTAGTTATGGCCATGCTCGCGCTGACTTACCCTATTAGGCCAATGAGCAATAACCTACATCCTTCTAGACAGCCAATTAGCGCTGCAACTAGACCGATGAGAAAGCCAATCACAAGCCTGTCGAGGCCTCTCTCCCCCCAGAGAACAACTCACAAGCCTGGCCATCTTAAATACTTAAGTCCTACCTCAAGACTAGTATCATCTGGGTGACAATATACATCAATGTATGTAAACAACAACAAAGGAAACATCAAACAAGATGCATAAACATAATATAAACATTATAAAAAAAATACTATATAATAAGAACACAACACACACACACAGTTATAGAGCTGCCAGGAAGTGGAACAACCTGGAGAGTGACGTAGTGGAAGCAAGATTCATACATAGCTTTAAGAAGAGATACGATAAAGCTCACTTAGCAGGGAAAGAGTGAACCTAGTAGCGACCAGCGAAGAGGCGGGGCCAGGAACTGTGAATCGACCCCTACAACCATAAATGAGTACAAATAGGTGAGTACACATACACCTGCAACCACAGAGAGGCGAGTGAATACACACTAAAGATACAGAAACCTCACAAACATTATAACAAAATATACGAAATAAACACCACAAACACACACACACACAAACACACAGACAACACATAAACACTAACAAGCAAAGAAAAATAAGTAAACATCGCATCACCTGACTGTTCAGAAATTTGATACGAGTGACTGTGAGAGTGGCTGCCACGATCCCTGACTATCATCTCGACTAGCTGATAGGCAGTGTGATAGCGGGGCGATGTTTTGGTAAGAGGCATCAGGCGGCAGTTTCTGGCAGGTGGGAGGTATTAGAGGATCCATCACCCGCACCATCTGTCTTCCCTTCTTCAAATCGTCCTCATATTTCGTCGTCCGTTTTCTGACGCATTGTACGTGCGTCGGTTCCTGAACGATGGAAGCTGCGCGATCTTTCCGGGTTGCGAGAAACTGAAGTCGAGCTTTCTTTGTTGGTTGCTTGCTCAGCCAGACTGTTGCTGTTAGCGGCCCGCTAGCCCACATTAAGTTAGGTTAATTTAATTTTCTACCTTCGATAACCAAATTTAAAACGGGTAGTGATGCCTACGTTGTAATGCGTACTCGAAGCACCAACAGTCTACCTGATCAGGCTGTCAAGCAGGCCGCAGGGGCGATGAGCCCCTGGAATCGACTACACGCAGGTAAACGCATACTATATCACACTCGTGGCACAGTTCGTTGGAAACTAAACGCTCGTTTCGGACAGTGTGAGGGAGAGCCACGTCCTCGTACCGTACTAAACTAACATTCGGTTACCGACGCATCAGAACACGATAGTGTCGGCCGGGTGGGTTTCCCCGGCTCCGCTTATGTGATTTACTTATTTACAAGTAGGTGAGTACTCCTGGGAGAGTACAACTGGGTGAGTACTCCTGGGAGAGTACAACTGGGTAAGTACTCCTGGGAGAGTACAACTGGGTGAGTAATCCTGGGAGAGTACAACTGGGTGAGTAATCCTGGGAGAGTACAACTGGGTGAGTACTCCTGGGAGAGTACAACTGGGTGAGTACTCCTGGGAGAGTACAACTGGGTGAGTAATCCTGGGAGAGTACAACTGGGTGAGTACTCCTGGGAGAGTACAACTGGGTAAGTACTCCTGGGAGAGTACAACTGGGTGAGTACTCCTGGGAGAGTACAACTGGGTGAGTACTCCTGGGAGAGTACAACTGGGTAAGTACTCCTGGGAGAGTACAACTGGGTGAGTACTCCTGGGAGAGTACAACTGGGTAAGTACTCCTGGGAGAGTACAACTGGTAAGTACTCCTGGGAGAGTACAACTGGGTGAGTAATCCTGGGAGAGTACAACTGGGTGAGTAATCCTGGGAGAGTACAACTGGGTGAGTACTCCTGGGAGAGTACAACTGGGTGAGTACTCCTGGGAGAGTACAACTGGGTGAGTAATCCTGGGAGAGTACAACTGGGTGAGTACTCCTGGGAGAGTACAACTGGGTAAGTACTCCTGGGAGAGTACAACTGGGTGAGTACTCCTGGGAGAGTACAACTGGGTGAGTACTCCTGGGAGAGTACAACTGGGTAAGTACTCCTGGGAGAGTACAACTGGGTGAGTAATCCTGGGAGAGTACAACTGGGTGAGTACTCCTGGGAGAGTACAACTGGGTAAGTACTCCTGGGAGAGTACAACTGGGTGAGTACTCCTGGGAGAGTACAACTGGGTGAGTACTCCTGGGAGAGTACAACTGGGTGAGTACTCCTGGGAGAGTACAACTGGGTGAGTACAACTGGGTGAGTACTCATGGGTGAGTACTCCTGGGAGTACAACTGGGTGAGTACTCCTTGGAGAGTACAACTGGGTGAGTACTCCTGGAAGAGTACAACTGGGTGAGTACTCCTGGGAGAGTACAACTGGGTGAGTACTCCTGGGTGAGTACTCCTGGGAGAGTACAACTGGGTGAGTACTCCTGGGAGAGTACAACTGGGTGAGTACTCCTGGGAGAGTACAACTGGGTGAGTACTCCTGGGAGAGTACAACTGGGTAAGTACCTCCCTCATAACTCCTGACCACTGTACAATGCTCTACATTGCTCTACATTGCTCTACAGTGCTCTACATTGCTCTACATTCATAGGATCAAAACAACTGATAAAAAGCTTTACACAAAGCATCAAAAATAAGCTGTTTCACTGGGGTTTAATATTCATTATTACACTTTTATGGAGTGACAAGAGTTGTAATTAAGACTTTTATTTATCAATAAATTTCTTTTAACGCTATTTCAAAGGTTTGTAATTTTATTGCAAACTCTGAATGAAATATAAATACATACGGGGTAAAAGGCTTTTATTCGCGTGTGTGCTTTCTCTCTCAGTCTCTCTCTTTTCACACAGACACATACATACCAGTGGCCAGCTGACGTCGCTACATCCTCCGGCTTTCACACACCTGACCCCCTATCATCACCCTGACGTCTCTTAGAGCACGTACATCATAGGTTCTACGCCCGTGCGTGCACGAGGACACATCAAGGCGCATTAAATCAAGGATGGACTCACACACTTAGCTGCTAACTGTATTTCCCTGGTGGTGTGAGAGTCTGACCAGCCTGGCTGCAGCCTAGCAATTACCTGTCTACTCTCCCCACTGCTACAGTCACAGTTCACGTCAGCTTAACACCAACCACTACAATGAATATTAGAGGAAATAGTAGTAAAAGTTATAGTCACAGCAATAGTAGTAGGAATGGTAATAGTGGTAAAAAGTAATAGGGGCAATATATATAATAGTAGTGATAACAATAGGAGCATCATTATCATCAGTAGTAGCAGTAGTCGTGGTAGTGGCAGTAGTAGTGGTGGTGATAGTAGTAGTAATAGTAGGAGTAAAGGAGTAGTCAAGATACTACTGCAGCAGTAGTAGTAAAGCAATAGTATAAGATATTACTCCTAATAGCAGCAGTAGTAGTAGTAGTAACAGTACTGAAGACACTAGAGAATAATCACATCCACCGTCGCTGGTGGAGGATCTTAACAACATCAGACTGGAGACTCGAGTTACTGCTTAATACAATACACGGCAATAATTCTCCGGTTACTGGAGCCGATATTAGGCTCTGAATCGCGTGATTGTGTGAGGCCCTCACTCCCTGCAGCAGAGTGGACACTTGCACCAGCGGCGTGGAAACTAAACCCGTGTGGGTTATTCAGTGCCAGGAGTGATGGAGACGCGAGCCTCCGTCTACTTAAATCTCCTCCCTCACATCGCTTTATCAACATCATCTGCGTTTATATGTATCTGTATTATTGGCTTCTTACTCTAGACGTCACCCTATTTCTCTCTCTCTCTCTCTCTCTCTCTCTCTCTCTATCTCTCTCTCTCTCTCTCTGTGGCTAGATTAGAGGTGGGAAGGTAAAAGAGGCAGGAAAACAAAGTCCAGCATTACCTGTGATCGGTTACGAGTTTTCCTGACCCCCGCAACCCGGCGTAAGAACTAACATCCCTGTTTAGCTCTGGACCTTTCTGTCCCTGGCCCCTGTCTGACTGTGGCACCGATAAAGTGAAGGGCTCTTAAGCCAAAGAAGTGGAGCCAACCTTTTCTACTTCGGGTCAAACCTATTTCCCAGGCGTTGTATGACCTTACCAATTTAACCCTTCCCTACTACTGGTCCCACAACTGGACCCTCGGACATGGGCTCTCCCGGCAGATGCGGCGTCTTAATCACCCTGAGCGCCGATACCTCCCGCGGGAAGGTCTTAAGATACACTCAAGGAAGGAAGTCACGGAAGTGCGTGTTGCTAGCCACGCAAAGAAAACAAGAACACGATTGCAACTTTTCTTGTCTGTTGCAAGCTTCAATACCAAGGTGGCGGGCGGTCTATCACCCTTCTTTTTTTTTGCCTCGTTTGAGAACCAAGCCAATGCCTTTTTTTTTTATCCACTCCCTCTGCCCCTCCCTCTCCCTCTCTCCCTCCACGAAGCGAAGGTATCAGCTACACCTGACTGATTCCAAAACTTACACCGAGAGACAAGTCAGTATAAATTTGTGTCGCCAGTGAGACGTGTCCAGTAATGGGATAACACAATGGTAAGAGTAATACACATTTTAAATGTATTTTATACACGATGATTATGAATGATTTCAAATATTTATGTATTTTAAATATATAGCATTTTAAATATATAAATATTATTAAAGTATTCATATATTTAAGATGTTATATAAAAAAAAAATATTTTAACATTTAAATGTTTAATGTGTAAGAGTTATTAATATTTTATATTTGTAAATACTAAATATTTAAATATTAGATGATATAAATATTTAGCCATTATATCTAAATATTTTAAAATTCTAAATATTTCAAAAGATAGTATTTAAACATTAAATACTTAAATGTGTTTTTATTCAAATGTTTAAACATTTTAAATATTTAGTTTCTAAATATTTCAATATTTCAGATATTTAATGATTAAATATTTCAATATTATATATATTTTAAATACGTATCACAAACTGGTGTGAAGGAAGGAGCAGAGTCACTGTGTGATCCCCTAGCGAAGATCTCCAAGAATACGGCCGCGTCGAGACGAGTCAACTACCCGGATGACGAGTCAACTACCCGGATGACGAGTCAACTACCCGGATGACGAGTCAACTACCCGGATGACGAGTCAACTACCCGGATAGTTGCAAGACGGATAATGTAGGCTCTACTTTAAGCAGGAGTTGAGAGAGAGATAGGGGAGAGAGAGAGAAGTCCCTGAATTACAGGCCAGTATCAGTGGCATGCATCCTGTCCACGGTGAAGGAGCACCTGGAGATGAAGGGGGGAGGGGGGAGAGGAGAGGCTTTATCACAGATGGAAAATCCTGTTTCAAGGACTAACTATATTTCTTCTCTCTTGTTCAAGATGTTATTGTTTCACAAATAAACCAAAGTTTCACAAATGAAGCAAAGTCTCGCAAATGAAACAAAGTTTTCTCTTTTTTCATGAAGAGCTAAACTGGTGTGCAAATGAGTGGGAGAGGCCAGGCCTCTGTCCGGTTAAGCTACTGGTGATCAATACAAATAAATCAAGAAAGACAGGAACAGATTTATTGCATTTTTCCTGGTCTGCAAGAAAGCATGTGGCACTGCGTCCCACCAAAGATCCGTCCACAAGTTAGAAGAAGACGCAGGAGTGTCTGAAGAAAGAATGACTGACAGCATAGTGGGAAGTATAAGGATGGGTGAGGGTAACAAGAGGGGTTCCCCAAGGATCAATACTAGGGCCACTGCTGTGCCTGATGTATGTAAATGACCGACCAGAGGGGATCCAATCTTACTTGTGTCTGTTTGCAAATGATGTGAAACTTCTGAGAAGAATACGAATGAGAGATTACAGAGATGGTTTCCAGGGAGACTTGGGATGTAGGGGTGGTAAAAAAATGGATGCTGAGGATGTTGGTGGTGAGTGTAGTGGGGTGGGGTTAGTGGCGGTTGTGGTGACGGTTGTGGTGCTGCTGGTGGTGTTGATGGTTGTGACTGTGTTGTAGTATCAGTAGGGATAAAAGTGGCGGTACCTGTGGTAGTAACTGGTAGTGGTGGCAGTGGTAGTGAAAGCAGTGGTGGTGGCAGAGGTAGTGAAAGCAGTGGTAGTGAAAGCAGTGATGGTGGTGACTGTGACAGTGATTTTGCTTTACTTATAAAACACACATTGGTTATTCAGCTCTTCGATCATAAAAAGTTGTTGACATTATCATTAGTTTGCTGCTGCTGCTGCTGCTGCCGCTGCTGCTGCCCCTGCCTCGAACAATTTACCACTGCCATCACCACCTTGCTGCCGTCGTGACCAATTTGTTGTCACATCACATAAATCATCCCAGCTCTGTAATCAAAAATTTTCAAAGTCCATATGTAGCATGCCAGAAACCATATCCATAATTCATTCCAAGTCGTCAGTTACGTGGCAAAAATCTTCAAAACGTATTAAAAAAATTCTAGGGAAGGATGAGGGGAAGTGAGAAAGAGGTGAATTTAGATTTGATACTGGAAAAGGGAGATACAAAGCAGTTCCATTTCCTCAGATCAAGAGCTAGTCACCAACGAGTGACATAATTTGAAGGAACTTTGGTGATGGTAGTAACAGTGATGGTGGGCGTTGCCATGGGAAGAGTGATGGAGCCATGGGAGGAGTGCTAGTACCATGTGAAAGCATTACCGGTTCATGAGACCCTGGGAAATTACATATGACACTTTCCACAGTTCTTCATAATCATTGTACTGTCCCATGGAAAACTCGTACAATTTGGTGTACTCAGTGGTAGTAACGTAGATCCTTACTAACGTAACTTCTGGCCGGGTCAGGGATGGGGCCGCGGGGGCGTTGACCCCCGGAACGCCCTCCAGGTATACTTCTCAGTCCAGTCCGCTCCACTTACCATCCTGAGACTGAAAAAGCACTTCGTAACATCCCTATGGCTAATCGGCGACTTTAACTGGCATTAATATGCCACCTTATACCTATAATATACCTGTGACCGGTTTCCAGAGTCCTCCTACCCGGCAGCCCGGCCTGGGGCCAGGCTTTCCTTTGCCTGTCTGATCAAACAGGTTGTTGCTGTCGGCGGCTCGAGTTTCATCACTCCCCATGTTTCAAGTCACAGTGAGTCCTAACCTGCTGTTGATACTTCCTCAATCTGGCATCGCTTCTCACGAGCTTCGCAAATGCACTCAGTTTTGTGTGCAATCAACTGCACAGACGCACTCAATTTTATACACGAACTCACTTTTATACAAAAAAAATTGCACAGCTTCAAGAGTAGATATGGCACAAATATTATTACAATCAAAACTAAGCGCTAAACCCACAAAGAGCCATGCAGCGCTGACACAGCGCAAGCGATCAAGAGTAATGTAAATGCTCTTCGAAGAGGAGAGGCCAGGAGCGGCGCTTCGACCCCCCCCCAGCTAAAACCTCGGTGAGCACAGTTTCATACATGTTACTCGGTTTAATGTACCGAGTACGTTAAACCGAGTAACATGTATGTACTTACATACACCATAATACTGCCGCTGTTTTTTTCCTGCATAATGAATGAAGGCGAGTGCCACTGCCTCCACCACTGAGTGAATAATGGAGAGGTCTTGGGCGAGGTGCGCAGGGCTGCGCTTACCCTTAATAAAGAAACACATAACCTGCGGTAACGCGCCCCTCCCTTCCTCCCCCCCACAGCAAAATGGACGGCAGGGGCGCGTAAGAAGTAGTATGGAACACAGAGCACAGGAACGACTCAAAGCGCATGAAAATTAAGCACAAGGCAGGTTAAAGACTTTCAGAGCAGGATAAGGATGGACAACGCACAATATAGATGCACATCATACGGTAGGGACGCACAACGCACGGTTAAGGACGCACAACACACTCTTAAGGTCGCACCCCGCACGGTTAAGGACGCACAACGCACGTTTAAGGACAACGCACGGTTACCCCATGGCGCGACTACACATTCAAAAAGCTTTAGCTTACGACTCACGACTCCAAGATAATGACAGAGGTTTGCTCCGCCACCCAAGGACATCACAGGAATTTTTAACACCTCATCAACGTATGGGTCACTTGACGTCCCCAGACGAATTAACGAAAGTGATGAAAAAAAACCAAGAAGGCAACCGTGACATCGCCCTACCGAAGTCTCCCATTTTGGGTCTCTAGTTTACACGTGCGAGGCAATTACCGACATCCTGACTGGGCAAGAGACCGAGGATCGAACCTACATGACTCTTTACGCTGTGGGGTAAAGGCACATACGCAAAAACATACACATACGCAATGAAAACAGTGTATAACACTGTCATACAAAACTCCAGAGGTAATAGGCATCATCTCTGATCAACTAAGATGGTTTTTACACCAAGGAGAAAGACAATTATGGCGACGTTTCGGTCCGACTTGGACCATTTTACTAGTTAATGGTCGAAGTCAGACCGAAACGTCGTCATAAGTTAGTTTCTCCTAAGTGCGGGTTGTTTGTGTATTGTTCCAGTCACGGTATTGTGCCGTTTTATTCTTTAAAGATCTCAGCAAGATGATCCCATCAACAAGATGATCCCATCAACAAGATGATCCCATCAACAAGATGATCCCATCAACAAGATGATCCCATCAACAAGACGATCACATCAACAAGACGATCACATCAAGACCACATCAACAAGACGATGACATCAACAAGACGATCACATCAAGATCACATCAACAAGACGATGACATCAACAAGACGATCACATCAAGATCACATCAACAAGACGATCACATCAATATGATCAGATGACACACACAACGTGGCCACGCCCACACGCATTACACACCTGACCTGAATTCTCTAAACTTTGCCACACTTTTTTCCAATATATAAACCTTGTTTCAGTAATCGTATTTGAATGTGAATTATTATAATAAAATAGAAGCGCTAAACCACAGGGGTCATATTTGAATGTGAAACTGAGGAAAAATTGCAATAAACCCCGAATTGTCTTAAAGAGGGAACTTCATTAAAGTTCCTCTAGTGAGTTCCTGATCACCCAGGCTGTGGTGCTTATGCTGGATTGCATGCAACAGTCTTAGTGATCTGGTCATCAACTACTAAGCCTGTCTAATGACCAGGTAAAAATTGAGCAAAACTATTCGCGAAACCGTAATGACACGATTGTAAACACCTTGAACCCTTGGCACTACTGGCACTACTGGCCTGCTAGTCCTGCTAGCTCTCCTGCGGAGTTAATGACCCTCAGGCATCAATAAAAGGTCTCTTTTTGTCACCTTCCTTGGGCAAGTTAAACATCTGTTTCGATAAATTTCCTGAGCGGATGTAGAGTGGTGTCCGGTAAATTAACCCCTTTAATGAGGAAGAACATAAAAATCCTACACGAGTGGGTGCGGTTGGGTGAGTTAGACCTTCCTGGCATGGGCCAGTAGGCCTGTTGCAGTGGTTCACTATGTTACGTTCCTATACTGACTTTCCCAAGAGAGCAGCGGCTCCACACCAGGCAGGGAAGAGTACTGCTTCGCTGCACAACGCACACTGAAGACGCAACCTGGGATTGTCTCACACAACCTACGACAAGGACGCACAACACACTGCTACCCCACACAACATACAAGGACGCACAACACACTGCTACCCCACACAACATACAAGGACGCACAACACACTGCTACCCCACACAACATACAAGGACGCACAACTTACTGCTACCCCACACAACATACAAGGACGCACAACACACTGATACCCCACATAACATACAAGTACGCACAACACACTGCTACCCCACACAACATACAAGGACGCACAACATACTGCTACCCCACACAACATACAAGGACGCACAACATACTGATACCCCACACAACATACAAGGACGCACAACACACTGCTACCCCACACAACATACAAGGACGCACAACACACTGCTACCCCACACAACATACAAGGACGCACAACACACTGATACCCCACACAACATACTGCTACCCCACACAACATACAAGGACGCACAACACACTGCTACCCCACACAACATACAAGGTACGCACACACACTATACAACACAACTACATGCTACCCACACACATACTGCTACCCCACACAACATACAAGGACGCACAACACACTGCTACCCACACAACATACAAGACGCACAACATACTGCTACCCCACACAACATACTGCTACCCCACATAACATACAAGTACGCACAACATACTGCTACCCCACATAACATACAAGTACGCACAACACACTGCTACCCCACACAACATACAAGGACGCACAACACACTGCTACCCCACACAACATACTGCTACCCCACACAACATACAAGTACGCACAACATACTGCTACCCCACACAACATACTGCTACCCCACACAACATACAAGTACGCACAACACACTGCTACCCCACACAACATACTGCTACCCCACACAACATACAAGGACGCACAACACACTGCTACCCCACACAACATACAAGGACGCACAACACACTGCTACCCCACACAACATACTGCTACCCCACACAACATACAAGGACGCACAACACACTGCTACCCCACACAACATACTGCTACCCCACACAACATACTGCTACCCACAACATACTGCTACCCACACATACAGGACGCACACACTGCTACCCCACACAACATACAAGACGCAAAAACTGCTACCCCACACAACACACTGCTACCCCACACAACATACAAGTACGCACAACACACTGCTACCCCACACAACATACTGCTACCCCAAACAACATACTGCTACCCCACACAACATACAAGTACGCACAACACACTGCTACCCCACACAACATACAAGAACGCACAACATACTGCTACCCCACACAACATACAAGAACGCACAACATACTGCTACCCCACACAACATACAAGCACGCACAACATACTGCTACCCCACACAACATACAAGAACGCACAACATAATGCTACCCCACACAACATACAAGAACGCACAACATAATGCTACCCCACACAACATACAAGACGCACAACATACTGCTACCCCACACAACATACAAGACGCACAACATAATGCTACCCACACAACATACAAAGCATGCTACCCACACAACATACAGACGCACAACATACTGCTACCCACAACATACAAGACGCACAACATACTGCTACCCACACAACAACTGCTACCCCACAACATACAAGACGCACACAACTGCTCCCACAACATACTGCTACAACACAACATACAAGGACGCACAACATACTGCTACAACACAACATACAAGGACGCACATCATGCTGCTGCCCCACACAACGCACACACTTATACAAAGACGCACAACATACTGCTACCCCACACAACATACAAGGACGCACATCATGCTGCTACCCCACACAACATACAAGGACGCACAACATACTGCTACCCCACACAACATACAAGGACGCACAACATACTGCTACCCCACATAACATACAAGGACGCACATCATGCTGCTACCCCACACAACATACAAGGACGCACAACATACTGCTACCCCACACAACATACAAGGACGCACATCTTACTGCTACCCCACACAACATACAATACGCACAACATACTGCTACCCCACACAACATACAAGGACGCACAACATACTGCTACCCCACATAACATACAAGGACGCACAACATACTGCTACCCCACACAACATACAAGGACGCACAACATACTGCTACCCCACACAACATACAAGGACGCACAACATACTGCTACCCCACACAACATACAAGGACGCACAATATACTGCTACCCCACATAACATACAATTACGCACAACATACTGCTACCCCACATAACATACAAGGAAGCTCAACATACTGCTACCCCACATAACATACAAGGACGCACAACATACTGCTACCCCACACAACATACAAGGACGAACAACATACTGCTACCCCACACAACATACAAGGACGAACAATATACTGCTACCCCACACAACATACAAGGACGAACAACATACTGCTACCCCACACAACATACATGAAGGAAACACCAGGTAAACAACTGTTCGTGCTTTCCCGTGTGCTATAATGTTCATGTTTATCCAGCGTCCCGGACTCTGGACATCGGGACATTAATTCTAGATCCGAGCTTGACAATTTCCAGCAGCAGCAGCCGCAGCCGCAGCATCTCTTCTGCAGGAGACTTATGCCGCCATCCGAGACCACCAACTCAATATTCGACCAGTAGTGTCTTCTTACCTCCAGGCCTCGTTCATCCTCTCGGCGCGGTTTCTGTCTATTCTCCCAATTGGACGTCCCCAGTTTCTGCTCTTGGTGCGATCTACCAGTAATCGGTTCCCGCCTAACCTAACAATACGTGGTCCCCGACCCTGCTCCTGGCGGGGGCCCCGCCTAAGCTAAACATAATGTCAAGCTAAGGTTACAGCTGGGAGTGTTGCAGTTCAGCAGGCAAGGTGGGGGAACAGTGTCCTGGCCGCTGTCTGTCCCCCCAATCCTCTCTCTCCCTCATCCCATCACTCACTCCATCCCTACTATAGATTCTTCTCTACAACCCCAGCCACATCCCTCCCTATCAACTATTGCTACTTCTCTATTATCTCTTGTCAGGGGAACGCCTTCCACCTGAAGAAAAAAAATAATGGAAAAATAAATATATAAATAAACGACTCTAGGAGTAATAAGAATATTGTTCTTTCAAGGTTTTTAATGTAAAATTAAATAAATAAAATTGGCCGTTGTTGGTTCTGGTAGGGTGTTTGGGTAGGAGTCTGTAAGGCCCAGGATGGTTCTCTGATGTTGAAGGTGTAGGAGTAGTCGGACTATATTACTTGGTCTTATAGACAAGTATCTTGCTCCCTTATCTGGCGTCTACCCTGGATGACCAGGCCAGCAGCAGAGCTGATAAGAAAAATAAAGTGGCTACCAAAAGTTATGCAAGTAGTACATTTAAGAAAAAAAAAAGGTGGTATGATATCTTAAACACAAAGACATTACTGGTAACCATAAAAAAAACAACGACCAGAAATACTCCTGATAGATCACCTTACCTGATCAGGAGAGGAGTGGAGGTGAAGTGACTCTCCAACCTTCAACCCACACCAGGTAAGGTTAATACTACCAGGAGTAGAAATTAAAACACCTCAGACAACCAGGAACTGGAGTTTCGCCCCAGCCCGCTAGATGGAAGTGCAGGCAGTAACTCGCTAATGGTTCCTGGCTGTCTGAACAACCCTAACCCCAATTACTACAGGCTTTTCCCTCACAATCTCATACCTGTGACCGGTTTCGAGAGTTGTTCTACCTTCTAAGTCCGCTGAGGCGGCGTCACCTCTACGCTGTGGAGGTAGACGAAGCCTCCACAGTTTTCTTGGAACTAAAATTTCTTCAAAATTGAGAGATCATCATGACTCCCACGAGGCGGTTACAGACCAGCAACAGCAGCAGCAGCGGCACAGCTCGACGTAGGAACCACAGCCTGACTGATCATGAAACAGCTTGTTAAGCACTTGCTTGAAGACCTTCACGGATGTGTTGGTAATTACCATTAGACTTGAAGTGAATGTGTTTATGTGTTACTAAATGCAAATTTGGATGTATTTATTTCACTTCTGCTTTTCAATAAGGTTATATTGCATCGTATGTCGTAGCTTCAGTTCTCTTCACGAGTTACTTTAGTGTGCAGATTTGGATTGGTTCCCTCCAGTACTTTTTAAGTGTGTACTCTGACACATCTTGCTCGCCTGCGCTCCAGGGAGTACAGTCCCAAGTAGCGGATGATCGTACTTTGTTAGACGTAAAGCTTATCAACCACTACATCCTCACCCCATCTCTCTCTCTCTCTCTCTCTCTCTCTCAACACACCTTCCTCCTTCACCTTCGCTACACCTCCGTCTCGTCTCCTCCACCTCACCCTTCATCCCAACAGCCCCACCTCCTCCTCCACCATAAAACCCATTATGATTGTCCGCCAGACCTTGAACACATTTCGCCCCTGATGCGCCAGATGATTACTTTGTTTATGTCTTCATTAACCGATTTGTAGTTACGACTTGCAGACGAAGCTGCGCACCTTAACCCATCCTTCTGAATACAATAATAATGAAGAAGCTTTACTGAGGAAACGTTTAGCCAGCCAGTGGCTTCTTCAGTCCAATACAAAGAAGGTGGAGTCTGAGGAGGAGTCTGAGGTAATCAGTCCCTCAGCCTGAAGAAGAGTTCTGCTCCGTAGTCTGGAACAATGTTTCTTCTTTCTTGTGTGATGAGGGTACCTTTACCTTACCTTTGATACACCTTTGACGAATTTCGAGTCTTTCTACTCCCGGACTCCCGGAACCCAACCATGGGGCCAGGCTCGTCTGGTGCTAGCCTGGTCAATCAGGCTGTTGCTGCCCGCTGCCCCACATATACATCACAGCCCATCTTCATTTACTGTACTGTAATATACAAATGTTTTGCATATGTGTTTACGCATGTTTAACATATGTTTTAATATGTTTTAACATATGTTTTGCATTTGCCCAGTCATTTACCATTCATTTTGAAAAATAAATTACGTTTTTTTTTTTTTTTTTTTGGGGGGGCTTTCCTACATACCTTTTTTTGTATTTAAATAAGCCACGGAACGGGTGGGGTTTAAACCTATAGTGTGTGTGTGTGTCTGTGTGTGTGTGTGTGTGCGCGCGCGTTAACGTCTACCTCCAGTGGCCACCACCACTGATTGTGTGCGTGTGTGTACGTGAGAGTCGTGTCCGTGTGTGTGTGTACGTGAGAGTCGTGTCCGTGTGTGTGTGTACGTGAGAGTCTTGTGCGTGATTACCTGGTCTTGCCGGCCAAATGGATAGACTTCTCCATGCTTAAATAAATTATAGCGTCCCCCCAGTTCATGGTACCATCATGGCAGCTCCCCCAGTCCCCGGTACCACCACCATGGTAGCTCCCAAAGTCCCCTGTACCATCATGGCAGCTCCCTGGCTTCGGTACCATCATAGCAAGTCCCCCAGTCCCCGGTACCACCATGGCAGCACCCAGAGTCCCCAGTACCATCATGGCAGCTCCCCCCAGTCCCCAGTACCACCATGGTAACGCCCCCCAGTCCCCAGTACCAGCATGGTAGCGCCCCAACCCCCGGTACCATCATGGCAGCTCCCCCAGTCCCAAGTATTACCATGGTAGCTCCCCCAGTCACCAGTACCATCATGGCAGCTCCTCCAGTCCCCGCTACAACCATGGTAGCGCTCCCAGTCCCCGGTGCCACCATGACAGCTCCCCCAGTCCCTGGTACCACCATGGCAGCTCCCCCGGTCCCCGGTACCATCATGGCAGCTCCCTAGTCCCCGGTACCACCAAGGCAGCTTCCCCGGTCCCCGGTACCATCATGGCAGCTCCCCAGTCCCCGGTACAACCATGGCAGCTCCCCAGTCCCCGGTATAACCATGGCAGCTCCCCCAGTCCCCTGTACCACCATGGCAGCTTCCCGGTCCCCGGTACAACCATGGTAGCTCCCCAGTCCCCTGTACCACCATGGCAGCTTCCCCGGTCCCCAGTACCACCATGGGAGGGGTGTCGTGCAGACAGCAGCAGACACAATCAGCAGAACAACGAATCATTATAATCAGGAATTTCAGACGTCAAGAAACTCTGTCAGCAGAGGGAGCACATGTCTGTTAGTCTAACTCACGCTTCGTCTAACTCACGCCTCGTCTAACTTACGCCTCGTCTAACTCACACCTCGTCTAACTCATGCCTCGTCTAACTCACGCCTCGTCTAACTCATGCCTCGTCTAACTCACACCTCGTCTAACTTACGCTTCGTCTAACTCACACCTCGTCTAACTCACATCTCGTCTAACTCACACCTCGTCTAACTCACACCTCGTCTAACTCACATCTCGTCTAACTCACACCTCGTCTAATTCACGCCTCGTCTAACTCACGCCGCGTCCAACTCATTCCTGAAGGATTTTTAACCGCGGTCCGGTCACAGACCAGGCCTCACGGAAGATCAAGACCTTGATCAACCAGGCTCTTATTGCTGGTCGCATGCAGTCCAACAGCCCATCTGGTCAGCAAATAATATGAAGAACTTGTCAAGCTTCCCAGTGAAGACGTGTCTAGTGTACTCCCTGTGGACTGAATCAAGATGCCCCCTATTGAGCAACTTTACCAGCAGCTTAAGGAGGAATTGAGGGTAGCGAAGCTTGAGATACGGCGATTGACGGAGGAAAACAAGAGGATTCGTAGTAGTCCTCCTGTTGTGAGTCCTCAGGTCAAGAAGGTAACCTGGGCAGTGGCCGGACAGCATGGGACGAAGTTGAAGATCAAGAAGACGAATGGAGAGGTAGTAACGACGAAGAAGAAAGAGACTGCTGTGGAAACTTCGAACTCCTTTTCTGTGCTTCCAGACGAATGTGAGTCGACTACTGGGAACGTCACGACGAACTGTACCAAGGAAGGTAAAAACATTGTTGTTGTTGGGGATAGCCAAGTTAGATATATGGATAGGGCCTTCTGCTTGAAAGATAGGAGTAGGAGACAGAGGGTTTGCTTTCCTGGGGCTGGGATGGAAGACATTGTTAGCCGACTTGACAACATCATGCATGGTAATGGGATCAATCCTATTATCTGCCTCAGTGCTGGAGGCAATGATGTATCCAAGCGTAGAAGTGAGGATTTAGTTAGTAGGTATAAGGCAGCAATAGACATCATTAGGAAGAAGGGAGGGAGCCCTGTTATATGTGGCATTTTGCCAAGAAGGGGTGTTGAAATGAATGGCTGTCCAGAGCGATTGGTATAAATTGCTGGCTGGACAAACACTGTAAGGATAATGCAGTCCCATTCATTAACAACTGGGACCACTTCTATGGCCGAAATGACATGTATGCCAGGGATGGGGTTCACTTATCCAGGGCAGGTGTAGAATTTCTCTCTAGCTCAGTTGAGGATGTTGTTAGGGCTTTAAACTAGGATTAGTTAGAGGTATGGGTTTAGGAATGGAAAATAATGAGGGCCAAAATATTGATTCAGGCTTTGATATCATAAATCATAACAATAACAGTAATCGAGTGACACAGGGTAATGATAGTAACAGAAATTGTGTAAAACAAAAGCTGAAAAAGGTTCACAAGAAGATACATATCAATGTATTTTATACTAACTGTCGAAGCGCCAGAAATAAAATTAACGAATTACGTTTGGTAGCATGTGCTGGGAACTTTGATGTCATTGCAATAACTGAAACATGGTATAATACCAAGAGTCGGGATATGATTGCTGAGTGTCATATTCAGGGGTTTAAGTTGTTCCATGTAGATAGATATAATGGGAAAGGGGTGGAGTTGCATTGTATGTACGAGAAAATATAAATTGCTGCATAAAAACAGGCATAAAAATAGATGGATCATTAACAGAATCTGTTTGGGTAGAGTTTCTAGAAGGTCAAGAAAAACTGATTCTAGGTGTAATATACCGACCTCCAGGCTTGGATCACGATAGAGGGAGACTTCTTTGGGACGAAATTGTTAGGGCTTCTAGGCACAATAACGTAGTGTTAGTAGGGGATTTTAACTTTAGTCAAATTGACTGGACTTCTTTGACCGGTAATCTGGAGTCCAGTGACTTTATGGAAGTAGTTCAGGACTGTTTTCTGAAGCAGTGTGTGACGGAGCCTACCAGAGGTAATAATTTACTCGACCTAGTCTTGTCAAATAAAGAAACTCTTGTAAATAATCTGGAGATCACTGAAGAGCTTGGAGCTAGTGATCACAAATCCATTACTTTTAATATTACATGGGAGTACGAGAATAGGGATAATACGGTAAAAGTTCCTGATTTTCGTTCTGCCGATTATATTGGACTTAGGGAACACCTGTCTAATCTCGACTGGGGTAATCTAGCTAACGATTACGATGGGATCTGCGTTTATGATTTGTTTCTTAATAATGTACAACGTGCACAGAGTATGTTTATTCCCCAGAGAGAATTTAGGTCAAATAATAACGATCCCAAATGGATTAACAGGAGGCTAAAACATTTATTAGGGAGAAAAGAGGAATTTATAGGCGCATCAAAAGAGGAGATGTTAACCTTATTGACCAATATGTTCAGTTGAAAGAGAAGTAAAAAGGGGATTAGAAAGGCTAAACGTGACTATGAGATTAAGGTTGCTAATGAATCAAAGACTAATCCAAAAGGGTTCTTTCAAGTGTACAGGACGAAGGTGAGGGAAAAGGTAGGACCTCTGAAACTTGGGAATGGACAGCTGACGGATAACGAACTGGAAATGTGTTCTCTATTTAATGACTATTTTTGTCAGTCTTTACACAAGAAGACGTAAATGAGATTCCAGAAATTAACAATTATTCAGTTCCTGAAGAATTCAAATTAACTAATATTACTGTCACGAGGGACATGGTTATCAAACAGATAGATAAACTGAAGCAAAATAAGTCCCCGGGACCCGACGAGTTGTTTTCCAGGGTACTTAAAGAATGCAAAATGGAACTTAGTCAGCCATTAACGAATGTGTTTAATACGTCCATCCTAACTGGTGTTGTGCCAGAGATGTGGAAGATAGCTAATGTAGTTCCTATATTCAAATCAGGGGATAAGTCCATTCCATCAAATTACCGTCCAATAAGCCTCACGTCTATAGTAGGCAAATTATTAGAATCAATTATAGCTGATATTATCAGAAGTCACCTTGAAGAACATAATTTGATTAATGAATCTCAGCATGGGTTTACGAGAGGTCGTTCCTGCCTGACAAATTTACTGACGTTTTTCAATAAAACATTTGAGGCAGTAGACAGTGATAAAGAATATGATATAGTTTACTTGGATTTCAGTAAGGCCTTCGATAGAGTACCTCACAAGAGACTCTTAAGAAAGGTGGCAGCTCATGGTATAGGAGGTAAAGTTCTAGCATGGATAGAGGCATGGCTTACCAATAGAAAGCAGAGAGTTTCCATTAATGGGGTCAAATCTGAATGGGGATTTGTCACTAGTGGCGTTCCACAAGGATCAGTTTTGGGCCCATTGTTGTTCATAATTTACATTAATGACCTTGATGAAGGAATTGCAAGTGACATGAGTAAATTTGCTGATGATACAAAAATAGGCCGTATAATTCATTCTGAGGAGGATAACAGTGAACTCCAGGAGGATTTGGATAAATTAATGTCTTGGTCTGAAAAGTGGCAGATGAAGTTCAATGTGGACAAGTGTAAGGTGCTTGTCGTTGGTAATGAAAATATCCCTCGAATTTATAAACTAGGTGAAGTTGAGCTTGATCATACAGAATGTGAAAAGACTTGGGAGTCATGGTAAGCAGAAATCTAAAGCCAAGACAACAGTGCCTAAGTGTGCGCAATAAGGCTAACAGATTACTAGGATTTATTTCAAGAAGTATAAGCAACAGAAGTCCAAAAGTTATTTTACAGCTCTATACATCACTAGTGAGACCTCATTTGGATTATGCAGCTCAGTTTTGGTCTCCTTACTACAGGATGGATATAGATTCATTGGAGAACATACAAAGAAGAATGACTAAAATGATTTACAGTATAAGAAATCTCCCGTATGAAGATAGACTTAGAGCATTGAATCTCCACTCTCTGGAGAGACGTAGAATGAGGGAGATATCATCGAGGTGTACAAGTGGATGATGGGCATAAACAAAGGAGATATTAATAAAATACTGAGGATATCGAACCAAGTAAGAACGAGAAATAACGGATTTAAATTGGATAAATTTAGATTTAGAAAGGACATAGGCAAGTACTGGTTTTCGAACAGAGTTGTAGATGCGTGGAACAATCTTCCGAGTAGGGTGATAGAGGCTAGGACCTTGGGTGGCTTTAAAAAGAGATTGGACAAATATATGAGTGGGAGGGGCTGGGTTTGATTAGTGTCGTGAGTACAGGAGTAAATTCTTAGGTAGTGGTGGTTTTGATAAGGAGCTGCCTTGTATGGGCCAGTAGGCCTTCTGCAGTGTTCCTCCATTCTTATGTTCTTATGTAATTCCCCTTAAGCGGGATGGGAAGGAGGGAGGGCACTGAAGAGTCGGGGACCTCTGACACTCATCGAGGTCGCTCTCTTGCTTTTCACTGGCACCGCTTACGTAGTGATTTCGGTATTCAGGTTTGGGACCAGTTCCTCCAGGATTTTCCAAGTGTAAATTATGATGTACCTCTCTCGCCTACGTTCCAAGGAATACAGTTGAAGGGACTTCAAACAATCCCATTGGATGAAATGGCGTACCTTTCTCGCCTACGTTCCAAGGAATACAGTTGAAGGGACTTGAAACAGTCCCAGTGGATTAGATGGTTGACTGAATGTACACAGAGTAAAAAAATCTCTGTATATATTCTAGCTCAGCAATCTCGTCTGCCGGAACGAATTCATGAAGGAATTTATATACTGTTTTATACTTTGCTTCGTTGCGTTTACTGGTATCTTTATTAAGGTTATATAGATATAAGGGAAGTTTGATTACGGGTTTATTATTAAATAGAAAGTTAATACGTTCTGTGAAAATTTTAGGACAGTTTTGTACTGTACACAAATATCCCGAGCGTAGGAGAGACAAGTCTTTGATGACGTTTCGATCCGACTTGAACCATTTACAAAGTTACACGACCGAAACGTCGTCGTAAGCTTCTCTCTGTGTGTGCAGGTTATTTGTGTATTGTTCCAGTCACGGTGTTGTGCTTTTTTGTTCGTTTTTGTACTGTATTTGCGTTTATAGTAAAATTACCCATATTTATATTTCATTTATGATTACCTAAGACTCGTGTCAATAATTTTGGCGTAAATTAATTTTGGGTCAATAATTTTGGGGTCAATAATTTTGTAGTCAATAATTTTGGCGGGTGTATTATTGAAGTTATGAGGGCACGGCTTAATCCGAATTTTGGTGGTATTTTTTTAAATCAATAAAATACTTTCTTGACTATGGATAAGTTTAGGAATTTTAGGAGGTGTAGTTATTATTTTTAATACGCCTTCGTCAGGTAGCAACACAACATTGTTGTGATCCTTGAGTGTGAGATCTTCCGACATCGTTACTCTTACGTTTTGCGCATGGAACTTTGCTCGTCTAATTTATTCCATGTCTACCTGAGTCTCCCGTCTTATTCAAGCTTTGTCTAACTCACGCCTCTTATAGCTCATTATTTGTCTAACTCAATGTTTGTCTAACCCATCGATTGTCTAACTCATTATTTATCATACTCATTCTTTGTCTAACTCATTCCTCCAGTTTCTCTGACTGACCATCATATGACGTCATCATTGTTTACATTTGGCGTCGTTGGTAAAATACGACGAAATCATTGTTCACAGTAATCCTCTCCTATTACTGTCTCTATTCCTCCAGGAAGCTTTGTCTCTCTTTTTTCTCTTCTTTTCTCTCTTCCTCTTTCTCTCTCTCTTCTCTCTTTTCTTTCTCTTTAGTAAGCTAAATGCTGTCTCTTCCTGTTCCTCCAGAAAGCTAATGGGAGCTCAGTCCAAGCTTCGTCTTGAAGCCAGGTATTATGTCTTAAGCCAGACTGATGTTCCTGTCACGGAGTATTCCCTCCCCAAAATTATATACACGGATGGCTACTTCCTCTAGCCCGCCGGCCAAGCCGGAAGTGACGTTGTCGAAACAGGGACGGCCATCGCGGAAGGTGACATCGCTGAGGCCGTGGTTACTCCCGCGGCCGAAGGCAATGTCGTTGAAGCCAGAAAGATGGCTAATACCGAGGCCGGAAGTGACGTCCAGGCCAGAAAAATAGCTATTACCGCGACCGGAAGTGACTTAGCTGAGGCCGCAGGGATTATTTTTATTGCGGTCATTTTCAGTCGTTGAGATCGCAAGATGGACTCTTACCGCGACCGCAGGTTCCGCTTTTGAAGTCGGGAAGGACGACTCTCTCTCCTCGAGTGTATTAAATAATAATAATAATAACAATACGAATAAGAATACTATTACCGTCAAGTTTTCTCTACGTACACTCAAGTGAGTGTATATCTTCAAACTTAAGAACAGACCGGGCCGCGGGGGCGTTGACCCCTGGAATTATCTCCAGGTAGACTCGTAATTGATTTTAACTCTCAAAGAAATGTCTGTAACTCCTTATGATTGCTTCCAGGCACAAATACGATAGAATTATAAAATAAGGGCCGGGGAACAGGTAAGGTAATACAGACAGCATACAAAGACAGCTATGCGCAGTTGTATAATAATATCTTTATTTCTGCAAGTACATGTACAAGGTATACAGGCCTAGCTGACATCAATGGCATACTACTATATAGAAAGCCGCTTGTTATGCTGAGCATTTCCCACAAATTAGGTCAATTTTGTCCCGGGATGCGACCCACACCAGTCGACTAACACCCAGGTATCCATTTTATACTGATGGGTGTAAGGAAACATGCCCAATGTTTCCACCCTCGCTGGGAATCGAACCCGGACACTCATCATGTGAAGCGATTGCTTTTGCAAGCAGGCCCCGCGCCACCGTATGGTACAACTGGTGCTCTTCACAAACTCCACAACTGAGGGACTGATTACCTCAGATTTAGTATATAATTCTACTGTCTTCTAATTATGTTCTAGAATTTGTATTGAGAAGAGAAAGCCACTGGATGGCAAAACATCTACAATAAAGATACCCAGATGTTATAGATGCGTCTAACTCTTCACCACTGCGCAGTTTAAGACGCCAAGGAAACATTTCACCAGTAGTGGCTTCTACAGACCTGAAGAGGGTCACTCTTAGCGAAACTTTTCCTCAGTGTCTTGAACTGTATATATATATATATATATATATATATATATATATATATATATATATATATATATATATATATATATATATATATATATAAAAGAATTAATGAGGTGGCTGGAGAACTTGTGCTCTCAGAGTCCGTCTGGCCTGTGGGAGTTGTAAACTTGAAGTCTCGGGGCTTCAAGTTTTCGGGGCTTTAAGTTTGCAGCGAACTTCAGAATCTCACTTCAGTCCCTCGATCGTACTATCACGCAAGAAGAGCAGCATGTGTGCGATGGTCGGCATGCTACTGCCATACAGAAACAGCAACATGTCTGATGGTCATCTCCATGCAAGAAGACCATCATGATTTACCATGAAAGAACAGCAACATGTCTGAGGTTCATCACACTGCCATGCAAGACTATCAGACTGCCATGCAGGAGCATTACAGTCAGCTGATTTTGACCTGACTAAATATGAACCTTTTCAGAAAGGGAGATTTTTAACATCTTGGTTCACTGTGTATCTGAAATAATCATAAAAAATTTAGGGACAATGATTTTATGAATACTGAAGAGATTATCAAGACGAAAAGGCCAAGCCTGATCGATCAGGCCAGCGGCCGGGAGACCTGGTCTGGGATCAGGCCATTTGGGGGGGGGTGACCCCCAGGAAACAACTACAGGTAGCCTGCAGGTAGCCTATAATAACTGTCCAAATTCTCTCATTGGAAATGATGCGGGATTGTAGGGAGCAAAATAAAATCTCAGTGAATACACACTGAGAGACGTACACTGTGTGTGTGTGTGTGTGTAAAACTGGTCAATTAGCAAGAACTCATCTAAAATTAAGTCCTTTCTAAAATTTTCTCTTATACGTTTAAAGATATATTTTTTTCATTTATGTTAATGTAAGAATTTATAATTTTGTACCAAGAGAAACTTTGAAAACCTACCTAACCTTATTACAACAAGCGCAATTTAATTTAGCCTAACCCAACTAAATATATTTTAGATACGTTAACATTAATTTAATAATAAACAAACACAATGAAATATATTTTTTTCGTTATGTTCAGAAAGATTTTGGCGAAATTATTGCATACACAAATTTTCACTTGTTTTATATGGCAAGGTGAGCGTTGCTATTTAAGCCAAAATCGCAAGTTTTACCTAATCGGCACGACATATATATATATATATATATATATATATATATATATATATATATATATATATATATATATCTATATATATATATATTATATATATTATATATATTATATATATATACCTCTGTGTATATAATGATATGCACTTCTCTACGTACATATACAAAGGTATACACCTCTTTGTGTTCATGCCCTGAGCCGTGAAAGTGAAAGTGACACCCCACATAGACCCCCCCCCCCACACACACACATAGTTGCAATAATCACTGTAAGACCTAAAACTAAGCCTCTACTTCTATCTCAGTTCATCCACTCGAGGTTCATTAGGAGGAAATTAAAAGAAAATAAACACTGAAAAGCTTTAACAACTGTGAAAGAGAGAGAGAGAAAAACAGCAGAACGACCTTGACAGTTTTCAGCGTGGTGGTGACCCCTTGATATTTGATGACGCCAGAGTGCTGTTCCAGATATTAGTGTCTGAAGAGTTTCTCTGTTGCTGTCGTAGCCGTTGTTCTCTGTTGATCTGCATCTTCACAGCTGGTGTCTGTTTCTCCGTATCTTCGCAACAGGTGTATTCGTCGTCCATTTCTTCACGATAGACATCTTGAGTGTTCACTGTTTGACTGTATATATTGGTAACAGAGGTCTTCAGTGTTCGTCAGTGTCTTCACAACAGAAGTCTTCAGTGTTTCTCAGTTTCTATCACCACCACCACTATCACCACCACCACTATCACCACCACCACTATCACCAGCAGGTCTCCAGCCATATTAAACAAGGCATTCATTCAAGGTATGCATTCCATACCAGTGATATCCCTTCAAACAAACGTAAATAACTATGAAGAATTTATATTTTGACGTTGGTGAATAATTTTTTTTTTACAAACTGTTAAATACCGGTGTATAAAACTTCCCCAGTTTTTTTCAGTATCCTCTATAGAAGTGGGTCTTAAACTTTTCAAGCGCTCGAGCCGCCTCTCCTCCACCCCTCCTCATTTATCTTAATTTTATTTCGTCTCTTCCCTGTCAAAAATAAATTAAAACTTCATTTTTTCATTTATAACATCTTTTATTTTTAGAACAAAAACAAATAAATGAGAAGCGAAGCAATGACACTGTTACAAATAACATTTTATATGAGCTCAATTATAAACAGGAAAATATATTTGTTTTATTTAGTGGCTGTTTTGTTGTTGACGTTCATTAGTGATGCTGAAATGAGTAATTTTTTTTTATTTCCAAATAGCCTGACGTATCTCACCACTTGCAACGAGACGGTTTTTAACCTTTGTTTTCACGTGTAATTTTGGTGAAAAATCTGTCTCGCGCAAATTGTTGGTGGCGAATAACACGAGAACCTCCAAAGTTGTTGTTTTTCCTGCAAACTATGGGAACGTTTTGAGCTGTGCCTACCAGAAGTGTCCCACCGTCATCGGTGGACAGACTCAATCACTTCCTGCAGATTATTTTTCACTAGTCACGGTAGTTCTTTCCCCTCCGCACTAGCAGCCTCGTTGAGTGAAGTAAAATTAACAAAATTTCCGTTCTAAATAGGATTTATCCAAACTGGAAGTTCTTGGTTGAAGGTTGGCAACTTGTTCCCCCCCAGCGGTGATCATATCCATACCTGTTCCTAGCATGGAAGTATTCAGTTCGTACAATTCAGTCTCGCACTCTCAGCTTTCCTCTGTCGCACCCCTAGGGAGGGTTCAGGTACCCCTGATTAAGAACCGCTGCTCCAGAGATGTGTGTTCCCCTTATAACGTAAAGCTGCAAATGGGTCTAGTGAGGAAATGCAGGTTCGTGTGTGTGTGATTCTTGGAAGTTGACAACACGCAGGTGCTCTCTCTAACTTTTTAATGAGGTTCACTTTCCCAGGAGGGACATTCGACCATTCAACACAGAACCTCCGCAGTTCCACCGGCTGTACTCAGCTTGTACTGTCTTATTTTCAGTTCATCCTATAAATTCGATGCTGAAGAATAAATCACAACATCACAGTTGGAACACTTCAGAACTAACCCACATGTTGAAGAAACCAGAAGACGTTTCGGTCCGTTGTGGATCATTATAATGTCCTGGACGGATCGAAACGTCCAGTTTAGTTTTCAATTTGTAGCTCAGTTCTTAATTTGCTTTTATTTTGAAGTCTGGAGACTGTTATGGTCAATCCAAGGTTGTTCAAGAGTTTCAAGAGTGTGCAAGGACGTCCAATGGGGGTACACCAAGAGCGTAAATGAGTTTTTTTTTTTTTAAAAAAAGGTACACCAGAAGTGTAGAAGTGCTTCATAAAACGGTACATCAGGAGTGTACAAAAGCTTATGCAAGAGTGTACACCTCCCGTATCACTACCATGTAATCAGTTTGTTGTACTAGATAAGGAAGCAACGTGCAAGGCGAGTCATCCCGAGGCAAGATGAAAAATAGCAGGAGTTGCCGCCTCAGTAGCATCTACAGCGCCTTCAGGAAACGATGTGGGTCCTACAGAGGCAAGCATCTCCACCATCCTCACAGGATAATGAAGGAGGACCCAGATGCCATCCTCACAGGATAATGAAGAAGGACCCAGATGCCATCCTCACAGGATAATGAAGGAGGACCCAGTCAGGAGACCAGCAAAGCTGTTCAGCTCCATTCTCCGTCCAGCTGAGTACAACGATGATGAAGGATGAATAGGGCAGGAATGCTTACATTCACTCAAGGCTAGACGGTTTCACCATCTATCCACTCGAGTACAGGGATAGTGAAGGATGAACGGAGAATAAGAAGACTAACCATCACTCAAGGCTAGACAGCTCCACCATCCATCTAGCCCAGGCTCGGCTTCTCATGTATTTACCATTAGTGTTATCGTCCTGGAAGCCCTCGGCCAAGATAGTAACTAGATTAATTAACTCAGTCTTGTACTTACAGCCTAGAGACACTCAGCGTTGAGACACTCAGCGTTGAGGCACTCTCGGCGCAAAGACACACTCAGTGCTGAGACGCTCTCAACACTCAGCCACACTAAACGCTGCCTTTCCAGACGACGTCCTGTTTTTGACGTTAACTTTATCGGAAATTCCGAGAATCTTTAATGGGAGATGAAAGAGGCAGTAGAACTGCCTGGCGGCATTAGCAGGAGAGGCAAGACAGGGTCCTGGCAGGAGTAGGGACAGCAGGGTTCCTTCCTGGGAGCTCCTGCCGATAGAAGAGGCAGTAGGTATCATGGGTTTGTAATAATATTGGTAGAATTACCGACAATATGTTAAGTAAAAGGACACAAATGCAACTAATGTGACATTTTATTGTGGCAACGTTTCGCTCTCCAGGAGCTTTCTCAAGCCGTTACAAGCGATACATGGACACAGTGGGCATATATATACTCTCAAAGTGAGGTGAAATACTAGTGGTGGTAGTAGTAGTAGTGATATAAGTAGTAGTAGTAGTAATACAATAAGGTAGAACAATCAATATGCACATGAGTAAAAGGTGATAAAACAAATACTTGGGTAGTATAACAATAGGTTGCCACAATAAAATGTCACATTAGTTGCATTTGTGTCCTTTTACTTAACATCATGGGTTTCATTCCTCGGAGCTCCTGCCGACAGCAGAGGCAGCAGGTATCCTGTATTCCTTCCCCCATCTCCTAACAACAGGAGAAGAAGCAGCAGAGCTTCCTTATTTGCACCAGTGCTCCAGGAGCAGCTTCACACCTGCTTCACAGCATCTAAGGAGCTACACAATTAGTGAGGTAAATGGAGAGATAATTGGTGCCTAACTTCATTGTCCTCGACACAATATGGACGACTCAGCAGTAATTATACACAAACTGCAGGAAAGCATTTGACACAGCGCCCCCAGCCCGATGGAGGCTGATCCACGAGTGAGGAGTAACTAGATGTAACAAGAGAAAGTGATACGATGACAAAAACACAAGGTGAGGAACAAGCCTGAACACTTCGCTCGGTGCAGAGTCTTATCCTGTTCTAATGTTTCCTATCCTGAAGGGTAGTAAAGAGTAGAAGAGACTATAACAGAAGTAGTATAGGAAACAGAAGTATGTGTTGACTATTTAAAAAAAAGTAAAATAGAAAGTTTCATAAAAGATTAACCAGGCGAAGGTAAAATAAAAAGAGGACTAAAAAGCAAGCTATTACTAATCACAGAACGGGTGGGGATCGAACCAACGGCAGGCGAGAGCCTTTTTCTCCGGAACGTTGTACCAGCTTGTGCGTTTGTCTGCACACTTGTAAGCAATGCGCCGTTTATTATAACTTGTGTGATGATAACTGAAGAGCATCTGATAGCAAGATGCAGAGGAGATAATTCATGAAGGAATCTCAGAATACCACATGTGCAACAATGCCAATTGTTGCACATGTGCAACAAAATGTATCCCAGAACTAAGAAATAGGAACTATGAAGAAACAGTGACAAAAACTGGATTTACTTTCATTTAACAATAAGAGAATATATGACAACCACTTGTAAATAAATGATACGATATCAGAAATCAGATTTTTTTTCCCTTCGAACTAACAAACATCCTGGAGGACAAGACACAGTCTTCAATTTAAGGGGGTGGGGGGGGGGAAGGAACGTGAAATACATAGCAGGAAATGTGTCTCTGTGAGGGAGAGAATTTTCAAGGAGGAAGATGATGGCAACAACGATAGCGAATTCTTCAATGTCCAGCGTTAGTTAAAACAAGACGGGATTGCAAGGGCTTAGTTGCATTTCGATAACTACAAACGAGTAAAAGTAGGCGCGCTTATCCGTAAAATATAATTCCTAGCAGAATAAGAGGCGAAACTGATACTCTTATCACTTTCGTTACTTTCAGAATGTATATAGCTAGCACACAATATCTAAACGACACACACACACAAAAACTAACTTTCTTGAGCATGTTGCACAGAGCACACACATCTACATTACTTTATTGCACCAGTTACACAGAGCACACAGATCTATATTACTTTATTACAGCAGTTGCCGAAGTAATCAAACATGTCCACACAATATAATTTTGGCGTGGGGACGCACAGACTCTGTTGTCAAAACTAGAGGATAAATCAGGGAACGGGTGGGATTCGAACCCATGGTGAGTCTTAAATCTCACTCGCCATGGGTTCAACCCCTTCCCCCCCATTCCGTGGGTTGATGCAATCGTGTTTTTACGATTTTGTGAGGCAGATGCAGTATAACTGATGCACCACAGTACACAGGCATTATCCGTGGACTGTAAATATCATGCTGTTGTTGAGGTATACATCCACAGATGTTAGAACACAGCCACAGGACAAACCTCCAGCAGGTCGAGAAAACACCTCCCGTCCCAGCAGCAACAGCAGCAGCAGCACAGCAGCAGAAGCAGTAGCACCACCACCACCACCAGCAACAACAGCAACAGCAGCAGCTATGTAAGCCAAGTGCTTTACCACACACTATATTCTGAAGGATCTTGTGATGTCATACTTGTGATGTCATACTGAGTCGTATGATAAATACCCACACCAGGCGATTTCTCTGTTACGAATAAAAGCAATAATAGCAACAAAACCAACACCAACCCACTGCACCCGAGTAAGATATAAGGTACAATATAAGACTGGGTATAGAAGCCATTTTTCTTCTTTTAGTACCACCGTTCTTATCAACAACAACAACAAAAACTCGTCGGTCTATGTACATCAATCTATCTTCTATACAGCAGATTTCACCATCAATATGCTACAAAATTCTTGTCGAATCCTAAATACAAAACAGAAATCTGTGCCAGAATTATCAAGGAGCAAAAGCAGCAGCAACAGGTGGTAAGGAACTTGACTCCAGCAAGTGAGACCTCACTACATGTGCCACATTCACCACCACTGATAACTCTGGCTCCACCAGTGCCAAAATAGCAACTGTACCACCAGCAACAGAACAGCAGCACCACCAGCAGAAGCAGCAGCAGCAACAGCAGCAGCAACAGCAGGAGCAACAGCAGGAGCAACAGCAGGAGCAAGGACACCAGCATGAGCGCCAGACGTATCACAACCACCCCTCATCCCGTTTATTAAAACTCGTCTCAGGTAAGTGGGCTCCCCACAGGCCACGCCCAGCACGGGCGACCGCTACGCCACTGACACACATACACGCCGACCCACTGCAGCTGCTGCCTGCAACCCACTATCCCCACCACCACACTTCCAGATCCACCACACACTCGCCACAACCACCACACTCTCACCACTGCCATCACACTCGCCCCACATCCACCACCATCACCCCCATCGCCACAACCACACTTCCAGGTCCACCACACACAAGCCACAGCCACCACATACTCACAACTGCCATCACATTACCACCACTTATCGCCAGAAACATCCAAACAACATAAATATATATTGCTATACACTTAAGACACTCAGCATGCTGTGACACTGCCCTTCGCTAACTCCTTCAAGTATTGGCTCTCTTTGTCAGGGTAATCCACAAACTTCTACAGCCTTCCCAGCCATTACACCACGACCAGATAAAACTCTACAAAGAGCGAAACTTTGCTCCAATAAAAGCTTGTTTAGCAACTTTTATCTGTCATGTCAGACTGTCTGGTAAATAACCAAGGGATATTGATGCCTGGCTTAACATATACAACAGCACGATAACCTTCCTGTACCCCAGAAAAAAAAAGAATTAAAATGTACTGAGTCGAGAGGTAAACACTAAACACAGTTGTAGGAACAAGTACGGTCGAAGCCTAGAGGCTCGATAACGCAAAAATAATTTCTGAATAAACCAGGGTAATACAGGATGATTAGATCAGGTTGATGTTGCGGTCGAAAAAAAGTAACAGGTGGAATTTAATGTGGTACAAATGCAATGTTCTAATCGGTGGAAAGGAAAATAACCAGGGCATCTATAAGCTGAATAATACAGATCTTAAACAGAACGTGGAAAAGGATCTAAGCGTTCTGTTTAGCAGAAATCTAAAGCCAACAGTGAATAAGCGTTCGCAATTAAAGCTAAGAGTCCTCATGGCTTCACATCAATAAGTATAAATAGAAGTCTCAATTTTATGACTCAGAATTATAAATCTTTCGTAAGGCCTCATTTGGTTTTCAGAGTCTATAGATATTGGTAAAATAACTAACAATATGTTCTGTTAAAAAAAAGGAGAGAGCAACTAATGAGACATTGCGACTACGCTTCGCTCTCCAGGAACTTTATCAAGTCAATACATCCAACACAATATATAGTGTGTATTATACTCGCCAGGTACAGCTTCCTGACACAGTTTAACAACCCCTTGCCATCTCATTCCTGGTTAAGTTGGAGAGCGTCACACTGACGAAGCACCTTGGGAAAAAAAGCCAGGCACGCAGAACAAACCCACTACCTGGAGAACGTTTCGTTCAAAACAAAACGGAACGTTGTCTTAACAAAGGCTTGTTCTGCAAACACGTGGCTTTGTCCTCACTCCAGGTTAAGACAACCCAGGTGTGCAGGTTGGTAAACTCGACGGGTGCCTGAGCTTCACATTCACCTATAACCCTCACCTAGACGGTAGGCGAACCCTGGCAAGAACCAGGTGTACGCCCTGTCATTATATTAATGAAATACATATCCCAGAACGGGTGCAGCTCGAACCTATGGCAAGCTAGTTTTCTCCTCCGTGGTATCGAGTCCCACCGTGTCTGTCATCTGTTTGTAAGTTGGTGATCTCACAACAGCACAGCCTCACCTGACCTCACTAAACTTCAGCCTCACCTGACCTCACTAAATTCCAGCCTATCTCATATGTACCGTTCCCTGTGTACCTCATGCTTACGCAGGTCCATGTATAGACCGAATAAAGTCCCAGGACAGTGAAGGGTTGATATTAAGTGGCCTTAAGTGTGTCCTCGTGGGTTTTTAATAGCAACATGTGTACCTTTATTTCGTAAATAAAGACAGCAAAGTGCTGGATGTCGTAACCACTAGACCACCACACGACAAAAAGCAACAGACACTATATTTCAAGTGCTTCACCCCAGTGCCCATATTTATTCGAGCAGAGTTATATGGTTATTTGATCGTATTTGTTCACGAGAATTTTTTTGTAAGGCATTGAGAGAGAGAGAGAGAGAGAGAGAGAGAGAGAGAGAGAGAGAGAGAGAGAGAGAGAGAGAGAGAGAGAGAGAGAGAGAGAGAGAGAGAATGTGAGTGAGCGGTGGTAATTCTGCTTAACATGAAAGTACAAACCTGTCAAGTAGGCTAGCAATGGTGGGCACCACCACTGCTGCCTCCACGTACAGATACCCCACCTCCTCCTCTTGTCTCCTACCACGTACAAACGCCGCCGCCCTCTACCCCCACCACGTACAGATACCGGATCGTCCTCCTGCCCCCAGCACGTGCAGACACCGCTACTGCCTGTTCCCATCACGTACACACTATACCGCCCCACTTCACCCCCCTTGCTGACAGTCTGGACCTGAACACCTGTACTACACGTGCCAGCCACACACCCGAAGGCAGTATGGACCATCCTGCTACGTACTCGTTCATTACAAATGCTTCAGTAAGGCAAACTTGTTGCTTCCGAGCAAGTGAGCTGTGCTTGACTGCATGCAGATAACACCAACAGCCTATGAAAACAAGACGTATTATGAGATTGAGCTAAGGAGGTCTACCTGAAGTCTACCTGGAGGGTGTTCCGGGGGGGGGTCAACGCCCCCGCGGGCCAGTCCTTAACCAGGCCTTCCGGTGGATCAATGCCTGATCAACCAGGCTGTTAGTGCTGGCCGCACATAGTCCATCGTACTAACCACAGCCCGGCTGATCGGGTACTGATTTTGGGTATTTGTCCAGCTCCCTTTTAAAGGCAGCCAGGGGTCTATTGGTAATGTCCCTTATGCCTAATGGGAGGCTGTTGAACAGTCTTGGGCCCCGGACACTTACTGTATTTTCTTTTAAGTGTACTAATGGCTCCCCTACTTTTCATTGGTGGTATATTGCACCGTCTGCCCAGTCTTTTGGTTTCGTAGGGAGTGATTTCTGTGTGCGGATTTGGGACCAGCCCCTCTAGGATTTTCCAGGTATAGATTAGGATGTATCTCTCTCGCCTGCGCTCCAGTGAGTACAGACCAAGTGACTCCAAGCGTTCCCAGTAATTAAGGTTACACGTCCTACTTCCATGTATACCCATTGGTGCACACGCTTCACTAGTCGGGTGGAAACAAATGACATACACAGTTCCAAGACTAGGTATGATCGGACTCCAGAGAGAAGAAGAAATCAGTAAAGCTGACTAATAAAAATTAAGAGGCAGGAACTGACTCGACCCCTGCAGGAACAACCAGAGTCCTGCTAGGAGCGGTGCCTCGACCCGTACACAAACTTAAGGGACACTATCTTTGAAAATAAGATGCGTCAGCCATTAAACACAAAAGCCGTTCAGAAGATGTCATCTGAAACTTGTTGAACATGTAACCAGTAACGTCCGGTTAGGAGCGGTGCCTCGACCTCTGCAGACATAACCAGGTGAGCACACCACTAGTCTGACTAGCTGGTGGATACCGTAAACTGCACAGATATACCTGTTACGAAGTTGTTTAATACTTCACGAGAGAAATACAGTGGAAAGTTTGGTCTTCTTTCTTACAAACTTCCAGACTTACTTTTAACTTTGTAACTTTTTGTCCATGTGAATATGTGTCCCTGAACCCCATAAACGATCCCTGGTATCATGGGGAAGGGGGCACCTAGAAACACTGGGGAGATGAAGGACTCCCCCAAAAAAAAAAAAGGATTCCTCATAACATAGGAAGACCTTGCAATGTGAGGGTATGAGGGGCCCCTCGAACGATCTCTCATACAATGAGCACATGTTACAATATATGAACGTGTTGCTTCGTCACACTCTGACGGCCAGTATGATGACAACTATCATCCACATAAGAAGTGAGAGAGAGAGAGAGAGAGAGAGAGAGAGAGAGAGAGAGAGAGAGAGAGACGGAGGCCGAAGTTCAGAAACCAACTTTTTCATTTACGATCCTAGCTAGAATATTATTGGTCGACTATAACGCTAGATTAAAGCTGAACGAAGCGGTCTAGGTAGTCGACTATTTTTTTTTTTTTTTTGCCTTGGTCTCTCCCTCCTCATCCTCCTCCTAAATTACTGGGAGAACTTAAAGTCCACAGAACTGTACTTCTTAGAACGCAGGCGAGAAGCATGTATCAGAATCTACACCTGGAAGATACTGGAGGGATTGGTACCAAACCTGTACACTGAAATTAATACTTATGAACACACGAGGCTTGGCAGACAGTGCACGATACCTCAAATAAAAAGCAGGGGAAGAGATGAATACACAGAGAGAGAACTCAATAAGTGTAAAGGGACCAAGACTCTTCAACACCCTCTCTTCATGCATAAGGGGGATTACCAACAAATACCCAACCTGTCTTCAAGAGAAAACTCGACAGATTCCTCAAAACAGTTCCTGAACAGTCGGGTTACGGTGCATAGGCTGAACTGCGGATGGCGGGGCACTAACAACCTGAACGATCGGGCCAGCAACTAGGTGGCCTGGTCTGAAACCGGGCCGGGGGGGAGGAGGGAGGGGGGAGGGGGAAGTAAGAGGGGCGCGATAGCCTCCGGAAACGACTCCAAGTTACCAGGTAACGTTCCACTCTTTCCTTCCCACCACACTCACACATCCTCTTTCTCTCTCTCTCTCTCTCTCTCTCTCTCTCTCTCTCTCTCTCTCCTCTCTCTCTCTCTTCCCTCTTACCCAACTTTATCAACCTCCGTCTCTCTCTCCTCCTGGCAACAATTAATCTACACGTTTATGTACATACTGACCCACTGACGTATTTTTAGATATACACGTAAACGCATTCACATAAGAATATCGTAGTAGCACTCTGCTGACGTATTCAATTCTGCTAAATACCAAAACAAAGGCAGCCAGCAGAGATAAGTTTCTTCTAGGAGGATCCACTACCAGTTCCTTAATAAGATATATGAACACTCAGGATTTGTATAGAATGTAGATAAATGGTTCAGAGAACCGACAAGTTTATAAATTAAACACATGTGCAATACTTGGGTATATTTATTGTGGGAACGTTTCGCCCCACATAAGCTTCATCAGTCCAATACAAAGAAGACTGATGAGGATCAGAAGGAGTTTGAGGTAATCAATCCATCAAACTTGATGTACTGATTACATCGACTCCAGGCTGAGGGACCGATTACCTCAAACTCCTTCCATTCTTCTATACACTGGACTGAAACGTTTCCACATGTGTCTAATTTATAAAAACATGTTCAGGAGTCGTTTCATCACTTGTAGCTTTATCAGTCCTGAATAAATATCCCGAGTGAGCACACTTAGTTGATCCTCGTTGTGTGTCGGTACCAACACACTCTACTAGCACTCCTTCCTTACTTAGTAAATGAGACGCTTGTGCAATATTTTGGTGTATTTATTCTGGAATGTTGCACAAAGTGTCTCATTTGTCAACTTTCGGTTTTCTAAACCATTTATTTACATACTACTACTATTACTACTACTACCTCTATTACTACCACCACTACTACATCCACCACCACCATTACTACTACTACTAATACTAATAATAATGATAGTAATAATAATAAAATATATTCTTGTAATTTAATTAGGACTAACCAGCGGTGCAGCAGCCCAGGCTGAAGCAAATCTTATTTCACGGTAAAGCAGACAAGATCTCTGTTGTCTGTCACATACACTAATTATATATAAAGTTAGCATCTGTGGCGGAAAGCTGACGTGATCTGGAGGGAGCACTGGTGGTGAGTAGAGAGCACTGGTGGTGAGTAGAGAGCACTGGTGGTGAGTAGAGAGCACTGGTGGTGAGTAAAGAGCACTGGTGGTGAGTAGAGAGCACTGGTGGTGAGTAAAGAGCACTGGTGGTGAGTAAAGAGCACTGGTGGTGAGTAGAGAGCACTGGTGGTGAGTAAAGAGCACTGGTGGTGAGTAGAGAGCACTGGTGGTGAGTAGAGAGCACTGGTGGTGAGTAGAGAGCACTGGTGGTGAGTACAGAGCACTGGTGGTGAGTACAGAGCATTAGTAGCCAGTCAGTAGGGTAAGTTATGATAAATTAGGCAAGACACGCTATGTTAGGTTGGAGTAGGTTTAAGATAGACTAAGTTAGGTTAAGTCAGTGGTAAGCAAGGTACAACGTTTAAGTTAGCACGTTTTTTTTATAAGGGTTGTGTGAGTGGCTGCAGGTGTAGCCAAGTGAGTGTTACCAGCACCGTTACTACAACAACGGGGAAATCACGTTAGAAAGTCTGCCCCACATCCTCACGGTCCATCTGTTACAGTCACAGTTCATGTGACACTATGGGAAAATCTGAATAATATATATATATATATATATATATATATATATATATATTGTCGTGCCGAATAGGTAAAACTGGTCAATTAGCAAGAACTCACTTAGAATTAAGTCCTTTCTAAAATTTTCTCTCTTACATTTAAAGATATATTTTTTTTATTTATGTTAATGTATGTAAAAATTAATAATTTTGTACCAAAAGAACCTAAGAAAACTTACCTAACCTTATTATAACAAGCACAATTTAATTTAGCCTAATCCAACTAAATATATTTTAGATAAATTTACAATAATTTAATAATAAACAAACACAATAAAATATATTTTTTTCGTTAGTTTCAGAACGATTTTTGCGAAATTATTGCATACACAAATTTTCGCTTGCCTTATTCAACTTCCCCACAGGAGGAGTTGAATGATAGCTCTGATAGCTCTAGGTCTTTCGTGTTGCAATAATCACATCATCAGGAGCTTGCAATGTTGCAGAAAGGAGGAGGTCCAAGCAAATACGATCACAGGGAGCGCCTTTGCTCCCTGTATAGAAGTTTAAGGGGGACCTGAAGAGAGGTGACCTGACTCCTTAATGAGAGGTAAGACCTGACAGTAGACCCACAGCAGTGCCTCTGTGTCGAGAGGTGAAGCTTTTAATTATGATAGAGTTAAAGTTGAACCAGCCAGCGAACACATTCCCTACTATCACGGAGAGAGAGCATCATGTAGAGATTTCCACGTGTTTTTATGATCCTGGCACACTCGGAATACCATAGGTTGATCTAAAGCCAGCATACAGGACTACAGCAGAGCTAACATGTATAGCTACATAACCATCATACAGAACTACAGCAAAACTAACATAACCAACATAGACTGGACACGCATGGCTACACAGTATATAGTATATAGTATATAGTACTGCAGCAGACTACGACTACACGTCCGAAGGACCACGAATAGAAAAAGATGAAAATACTCCTCAGATATGAGGTGTGACTGTCAACTTAACGCTAGAGTAACAAAATACGACTTAACTGGTTGCCCTGGATTAGCAAGTGCACGATTATACCAACTTAGCCGCACTTTGTGGATAAGTCGGTATTGTCTAGGATTTGCAACTAATGAGACGTACTTGGGATTTATTCCCGATCTTGAAAATAATAATAATAAACATATATATATATATATATATATATATATATATATATATATATATATGTATATATATATATTAAGGACATTTCATCTGCCTCATTAGCAATACTATGATTTTCAAGTCTTAGGATATTGCGGCTAATTTAGAAGATTGCTTCCCAAATGTGTCTTTCTCTTCACCTGAAAATTTACTAACACAACTATAGAAAAAAATCACTTTACACTTGAATATACCTAGAAGAAAGTGCGTTAAAGTGAACTATTTATAATATTAATCAGTATGATATAATTGTAAAAATATACATGACTATCAAACAACAGAAAATCGTAGTCGAACATTTTCATGTACTGAACAGAAAAATATTATGTTCATGTGACTGAAGGTAATCAATATTTCTTTTGTATGTATAAAAAATACACTGAACAATGTAATAAATCAGTTAAATAAGAAGCGACTGATATAATTCGCAGAATATAATCCTCAGCACTGCCTTAGTTTGATATACAGGGCGTCTCACTCGTAGGAGGCCCCGAGTTATCGTTTACTACACACACAATATACAAACAAGACGGTTTCAACTACGGGACTACTAACTCGGGGCCTCCTACGAGTGAAACACCCTGTATAAGAGACAGTAGCAGTAGTTAACTATTATTAATTAGCGAGTTTCATTGAAGCAAGAGATTCAACTTGATACAGCTTCCTGCTCGAGGGATACCTTCTTAATTAAGGTTCTATACTCCTGTGTTTTATGTGTCCACGATGCCACCTTTGCTCTCACACCATCCTTAATTGAGGCCTTTCAGACGAAATTAGATCTCTTCCATTATGTGCCAGATCAGCCAGGGTGTGATGGACCGGCGGGCTGCCAACAGCAGCAACAGCCTGGTCGACCAGGCAATCAACAGAAAGACGTGACCTTGGGCCGGGCCGCGGGAGTAAGGGAAAACTCCCGAAGCAGGTCACAGGTAAGACAAAGGTTTCACAGTTTTTTATATTTATATATTTGGTTGTTTCTATACACAGCACAGTCAATATGAAGGAGAGGCTAGGAGCCATGACTCGACCCTTGCAAGCAAAAGATAAGTACAGACTGTCATTAGCATAGTCTTGAACCCGTTGTGGTCACACAACGCCTGAGATATGGGTTGGTCATCAGGTTCGCTCCAAGGAAGGAGAGGGGTAACTCAGATTCCTTGGATCGAGAGCCCTTCAGGAAACACTTGTCCTGTTTCCTGAAAATTTTTACCTAACCTAACACTCAACAAAATAGAGAGAGGACACAGAAATATTTTTGCACATCCATATACAACTTTTCGGGGTTTTTTCGCCACCGCTAAATTACTAGAACCCCATTATTTGCGTTTTTTTTTTTTTGCTTCATAGAAAAAAGTGTCTGTTGTTCGGAACAACAGGTCGGGGTAAGAGCAACAACCTGTTTATGAATCAACAGAAGGGAAAAAAGAGCAGTGGCCACAACCCCTACATTAGCCCTCTTCCTAGCTTACCACAATAAACCTTCTAACCCTTATAATAGACATTCCCAAGCTCCGCAGACCTTTCCAGGCCCGAGAAGACCTTTCCAGGCCCCAGAAGACCTTTCCAGGCCCCAACAAACCTCCTCAGACCTTTCCAGCCCCCGATAGACCTCACAATATATTTTTCAGCCCTGCAAAAGACCTTCCCAGTCCCCAGTAAACCTTTTCAGCCCCCCCCACAACAGCCCCCATTTTTTCTCCGGTCCATCGCAGAAAGCAAGTTCGCCTTCATAAAAAATCCCTCTTACAAAGCTGCGTAAATCGCTCGAGACCCAGCGAAATACCGTTCAAATCACACCCGCCCTAATGTCAACGCCGGAACCCGATTTTTACTGATAACTAAATTAATTTTCCTCGTAGTTGGACGCAAGAGAACAGATCAAGGGACGTCTAGTCTTTAGCTAACATTTCCGACCCATTTTGGGGGGGTCCCCGCCGAGATTTTTATTTGCGAGTCAATTAGGGTTATGTTCGTATCACTAGTCTGTGTTTGTGAACTAGCCAGGTGTGTTTAAACCTACTCCAGTGGCTGTGAATCCACTATGCTGGAAGCTGGTCAAAACAGCCGAATTAACGACGTTTAAATAATAAACAATAATAATATATAATAAACAATAATTATAATAATAAATAAATAATAAAAATAAATAAAAAATAATTATAATACATGTACTATTATTATTATTATTATTATTATTTTAGCTTTTATAAATAGTTGTGTGGTTGGTTGTTTCAACTCACAGACGTGGACAAAGAAGGTCTCTCCAGGAAGGTTTAAGGAGTACGACATTAATCAGCGTGTGGCTGACGGTATCAGCACTCACCACACTACAGGAGGAACGAGTTTACAGGCATCTTTATCATTACGTCTGCTCGTTACACTCATTACACCAACTGTCTTCTTCTCACCAGATGGCCTCGATTGCTCGTGTTTGTGTGTTTGCCTTCTCCTCATGTGACAAGTTATAACGGTGTGGAAGAATTTTTGGAGTTGAGATCCTGTTGGCCTTCTGGAATAGCGAGGGGGTTGGGTTCTCAGCACTCTTCTACCAAACAAGAGAAACGTGAGAACATTTGGAAAAAAAAATGACTCGTCTCATATTCGAACTCATTCCTGCACCGCAAGTGATACTCTAGATTTGAACGCTTCCTGGTGGCGCTCAGACATAGCGTTGCTAGACATGTGATTTTTCTTTTTTTATAATAAATTTGCCTATGATTCATGTTCTCAAGACATCGTACTGGGTTGCAGTAGTGCCCAGAGTGCTCCCCAGGACGAGTCACAGAACACAGGTACTGGGTGGCAGTAGTGCCCAGAGTGCTCCCCAGGACGAGTCACAGAACACAGGTACTGGGTGGCAGTAGTGCTCAGAGTGCTCCCCAGGACGAGTCACAGAACACAGGTACTGGGTGGCAGTAGTGCTCAGAGTGCTCCCCAGGACGAGTCACAGAACACAGGTACTGGGTTGCAGTAGTGCTCAGAGTGCTCCCCAGGACGAGTCACAGAACACAGGTACTGGGTGGCAGTAGTGCCCAGAGTGCTCCCCAGGATGAGTCACAGAACACAGGTACTGGGTGGCAGTAGTGCTCAGAGTGCTCCCCAGGATGAGTCACAGAACACAGGTACTGGGTGGCAGTAGTGCCCAGAGTGCTCCCCAGGATGAGTCACAGAACACAGGTACTGGGTTGCAGTAGTGCCCAGAGTGCTCCCCAGGATGAGTCACAGAACACAGGTACTGGGTGGCAGTAGTGCCCAGAGTGCTCCCCAGGATGAGTCACAGAACACAGGTACTGGGTTGCAGTAGTGCCCAGAGTGCTCCCCAGGATGAGTCACAGAACACAGGTACTGGGTTGCAGTAGTGCCCAGAGTGCTCCCCAGGATGAGTCACAGAACACAGGTACTGGGTTGCAGTAGTGCCCAGAGTGCTCCCCAGGATGAGTCACAGAACACAGGTACTGGGTGGCAGTAGTGCCCAGAGTGCTCCCCAGGATGAGTCACAGAACACAGGTGCACACCAGCAACAATAATCATCTGAGCACCTGGGAGTTGTTATACACATTATAACCAGTACACTTGTCACAAACGTTATCGTCACAGTCTTAGCAGAAGTTTTTTTCTGGTTTCATATAAAAACTTGAATAAATTACCCAAGAAATGTGAAAAATACACTTATGTACAGTTCGACCCAAGAAATGTGCGATACAATATTTTGCATATGAAAGCAAGAGAGCCCTGAGTTTTTTTATTAAGTGGTGGACTCTTGTACAGGCGGGGACACACGCTACGCACAGTTTCAAGAGTAGATATCATCTGGCGGTGGAGGTCAGGAATCGGTAAAAACCTGTTAAAGTTAAATGCCGGGTCGAGGAACTATACGTGATACTTGTGATACCATACCACGGGCGGGGATAGAACCCACGGTCAAAGAGTCATAAAACTTCAGACCGATGCGCTAGCCACTGGGCCACACTGGCGGGAGATTCGTCTGTAAAAACTTGCAGTTGTGGTCACAGTTGTGGCCCATGCTAACCTTCTTATGGTGTATAAACATACCTATTTTAGCCAGCTGGCCCAGTGGTTAGCGCGTCAGTCTGGAGTTTTATGACTCTCTGACCGCGGGTTCTATCCCCGCCCGTGGTATGGTTTGTTTGCAATCGTGTCATTACGATTTCGTGAGTCATGATACTTGTGACTGGTTTCGACCTCTACTGCCCCTCACAGCCCAGACCAAGGCTAGGAGGCTCTTCCGATGATTTACCTCTACAACCAGGCTGTTGTTGTTTGCGGCCCTCTGGCCCATACAGCCATTACAGCGTGGTTGACATGACACTTGCCGGAGATAGTGATCAAGTTTCCTCTTGAAAAAGTCTACAAATGCTCAAACAACACTTGTAATACCTGCTGGCAGCAAGTTGAATGGTCTGGGACCACTGATGTTGGCACTCCAGTACCTTGTTAGAGTTGTGTGTAAATCTGGGATTAGGCCTTCAAGTATCTTCCATGTACACATGATCATGTATATCTTCCCTCCAGAGAGAACATTCCAGGTACTCTGAGGAGGTGGCAGTAGTCAGAATGCTTAAATCTGAACAAATGTAAAGAAAAATACAGAGAAGTTAGATTTCCGGAGACTCACACAACGTATGAAGTGCATAATATGGAGCAAAGTATTTGTAACATGGGCGGTTTATCAAGAGAATGGAAAAGAGTAAATAATCTGAAATTCTACGAACTTAACACATGATAAATTTTATAACAGAGCACGTGACATTAATACAAACTAGGCCAGGAGCTATGAATCGACCCCTGCAACCACAACTAGGTGAGTACACACACACACATACACACACATGCGCGCGCGCGCACACACACACACTAGTAAACATGGCTCCCACAGGTGCATGACCCTTACAATCGCCTGCATTTTGCAGCCGAGCGCGTCCTTGGCTGGTGATTGTGGCTCTCTTGGGTCAGTTTTACCGACGGGACCGCTGAGGAAGGAGCAGGAGAGGGGAGGGGGAGAAGGACAGAAGCTACAGGGGGGAGGGGGTAGAAGGCAAGGAAAAAGAAATGAGAAGAAACTAAATGAGAGAGTAGAACAGAAAAGGTGAAGGGAGAAGAGGGATGGAAGAGAGGAAAAGAAGCATGATAAGGATAGAGGAGGCGAGCAAAGCAATCTCTTAAACCTTGTTACTTATGGCTTTCACAGTGGTCAAGGATGCTCTTTTTTTTTCAATCCTTTATTGAGAAGGAAAACAACCTCTGCCACTGGCGCCTGTAAAGGCGTCGACGCTGTCATTCCTGTCGTTTGTGCTCACCTTTCTCCTCCCCTTCCCTTAAGCAGGTTGAGAAAACTCCACATTTAAAAATCTACAATATAACCCCCCCCACACACACACACACATATTGTACATTCAAGAACCTACTGCTGAATGTTAAGGTTCTTACTGTATGGTCATACAGCACTCTATATATATCATGAGTCATATTTATTATAGAGTACGTAGCACCTACCTGGAGCCCACTCCTTATAAAGTATGGCCAGAAACTATAGTGTATTACGAGGATCCGCTAACTCCGTAAGGGTCATACAGCGTCTTCCAAATGAGAGGCAATCAGGTTTGATCTGAGAAAAAGGCGAGTAGCTCCAATTCCTTGGATTAGAGTCCTTCAGCAGCTTCAAGACTCTCTAGAAGGCTAGAGGAAATACACAATGAAACTGGTCCCAGAGATAAGGAAAAATGATGTATGTGGAGAGACTAAAGAAAGTGAACCTGGTGGCATCAGAGAATAAGACTAGGTGAGACATGATTACGACGTTCACGATACTTGTATGATTTGATAGGATAGTTTATTTAGGAGGGGAGAAGCGGGATAAAGAGCCATTGGGATGTCAGGAAAAATTTCTTCAGCTTTAGGGTGGTTAAAAAGTGTAATGAAGAAGTGGTAGAGGCAGACTTCCTTTAGATTATTATATTCAAGGGGAAACACTAAATTCGTAAGGGTCATAGGTCATCAAACGAGCCCTTCCTCTTCAAGAAGCGCCCTTAGGAATGATCTTAGAAGCGTCCTTAAAATATCTGTAAGCACTGAGAATTGAAACTCAGAAGATTAATTTATCTGTATATTTCGATCCCCTTCTGGGATCCTCTTCAGGAGATCGAAACTTAGATTCACGTGCGAAAAGCATTTGATGTTCCCACCGCCAGTGAGCCTTGTGTTTCTAGGCCAATGTCTTCGTCACGTTACGGCCCCACAACATTACGTGGAGGTTCATAAAAGACAAAGCACCTGTCTTCCGTGATACACTCGACTCCTGCGGTTCAAACTGCAGTCGTGGACGAGCTCTGTTGATCACATCTCTCACAGTCTGCAGTATTAGCCCCCCAAAAATAAAACATAATGTGCGGGTTATGAGTTTTTTATAACTAAAATGCTATAATCTGCATGTTGCATCTTATATACTTGTTGGTATAATTCTTTTTTTTTTACAACACTGCAGTCTCAACTAGCTATCGTCACAGTGTTTTTATGCGCCACTACTTTCATCCTGTCTCTGAACAACACAAGACACACATCTCACTAGAAATGTAAACACTCATAACAGTTTATAGGACTTTATAAACTCACACTCATATATATATATATAAGTGGGTAAAAAGGCTTCAAGGAAGAATATTTGGATTTCTTCCTGAAGCCGTTTAAATATTCCACTCCCCTACCACCCCATCTTTTCATTCTTTTTTACCAATAGGTATATTTTATTACATAATATGGTACAGAAGATTTAAGAGATACATTGTTGATATAAAGATGGCATATACAGTACATGAGGTACTAGAGATACATGTCTAGTACATATTGTTACGTGTTTGTCACTGATTATAATGCGAAAATCTCATCCAGCTCCTCAGAGCTGGGGCGTGTGCCCAAAATACAGCAGGCATTACCCCTCTGAACATCAGTGCTGAGTCGCTGGAACAGAAAACTAGCTGCCCTGGGATCCCTAGTTACCCTGATGAGTATTTTGCCTAGCTCCTTAAGGAACTTAGATGCACTCTTTTCTCATGAGCCAAGGGTCTCCAAGCCTAAGGGAACAAACATATAATGATGGGCAAGTTCTCCATATTTTCTAGACTTTTGGGACTCCCTGAAGCTGGCAGCTGCCCCTTCTTCCTCCCTGGTGTATTGGAGATAAGCATCAGTTAAGGTAGATGCACATGTGTAGTCCCACAACACCTGCTTTCCGTCTGTCCAGGCGGCTTGAAGGGTGATACCATCTGGACGCTTCTGGCTGCCATCAGATCTGCATAGTTGGGGTGGCTCGCTTACTGCTGGGCATCCGGCTGTTGTGAGGCTCCTCTTGATAATGTTATTAACCTCCTCATGTCTTGCAATCTTTCCCTCAGATTTACGACACACAAGACCATGGTACCCGAATCGGTCTGCTGCTTCACTGCCACAAATACACCTGTGTTCGGCGAGAATAGGGGCGGCAAGTCGAAGGGCAACACCAATGCGGATGGTCTGTGGGTCGAGGCGTGTGCCAAGGCTGGAGTTGGGAACAGCCAACAGAAAGTCCCCTGCATGAGGAGCTCTCACTGCCAGGAGGCGGGCTCTATCCTTCCCTGACACACTCTGAAGCATTGTTGAGGCTATATTCTCCACTATTGGGTCATCCCAGTGCGACTGTTTGTAGTTGTTGGGGGGAGCAGGTCTGGTTTCAGAGCCCGTTAGATTATCCCAGATCATGGCTCCGTCAATGAACTTTTGGACATGGACTCCAATCTTGTCCCTAAGATGTTCAGAGAGAATCGCTGCTACAAGCCCTCTGGATGCAACGCATGAGGACAGAAAAGCAGGTACCGCAATCTGTGATGACTTGCGGACACCAATGCCTCCTTGTCTGACTGGAAGTGTAGCTTGGTTCCACTGCCCGTCTTCTAGAGTAAGGTTAAGTACTTTCGTAAAAATCTGCCTCAGGATACTGTCATAATCGTACAGTACAGGGTTATCATATTAGGAAATATGTCAACTTGGCCAGACTCAAGCACTTTGTGAGACGGTACAAGGCAGCGTGGGTGTCAAGATTGCCTATCCGTTGTTCCATTCTCCTCAACTCTTCCAATTTCTTCCTGAGAACTGTGTCAATGGCATCGTTTCCCAGAGGTGCTCCAAGCAAGACGCTATTTGTGGGGGCAATGACTGATGCTCCTGGTAGTTTTGATCTCGCTGCATTTATCACTTGTTGACTGACTGAGAGGATTTCCCATTTGGATGGATTCATAATGAGACCCATTTCCTGTCCCCGTGTCATCACCTGTGTAAGATCATCTAGAAGGGACTCCTTTGTATCTGCTAGTGTGCCATCATCCAGGAACCAGATGTTTAGCTCAGTGGTCAGTCTGACTGTGATTTTCCTAACCGCTATTCAGAATAGAAATTGTGCAAGAAGATCCCCTTGCTGAACACCCTCTGATGATGTGATTTCATGCTTTCCAAACAGGAGCATTGATTCCTTGCTATATCCAGCTGAAAGAAAAGGGAAGAGACCAGGGAAATGTCTTGTACCGCTGCTAATACCACGTCTCTTTTCAGGAGATTAAATGCATTCTTGACATCTAATTTTACCACTGCATTGTATTCAGGCAGGTTGTTGATATACGCCCTTGTTGCATGAACCGCTGCTTCACTTCCTTGAGAGACCCCAAAGCCAAGCTGGTTTGGTTGAAGCATGATGGCCGCCTCTGCGCTAATACTTCTGACAGCAGCTTTGGAAACGAGGCGGCGAAGTGTTGCCCACTGCGATTGGCCTAATTCCTTCATCCTTCTTTTTAAGGGCACAAACTGATGCACCAAAAAAGAAAGGTTTAATTTCGTCAGGAATCAGACCAGCCAAGGAATTGTTGACGAACCTTGTGATCTCTGGAAGCAGTGTCTCTGCAATCTCCCCGATAACTGGATTAACCATTTCCTTTAAATGCTGTGGCCTTATTACAGTGTAACTCCCAGCAGAGCCAGAGGGAAACGACATTATTGCTTTGTAAATGTCCGAGTCTTCCACAATCAATGGTTTGACAGTGGGGACAGAGGTGTTGGAACTGTTGGTGCCCCTGGTTTCCCTGGCAGGGTGCTTTCCTCTAAGTGCTTCAGCAGTGTCAGCATCCCTGGGGGCAACTGTATCTTCATTGGTAATAATTCTGATTGCCCCCACTATGTTGCCCTCTTCAATTTTCTTGCTCACCTGGACTCTGATTTTTTCGCTGTCAGTGGAGTGAGTAGGGGTTCTGCCTCTCCCGTTTTTGTATTGACGGGGAAGGTGAATGAGGTTATCACCTCTAGGAAAGTTTCTTAAGGATTTAATGATTATTGAGGCTAGCCTCTTTTCCCTTCTTTCCGGCACAGCTAAGCAGACATTGCCAAAAAGTAGCAAGTTGTGCCATGCCTTGATGGTTGGTGGAGCATTTAGGATAGTGGAACCATCGTTTACTTTTTTTAAGAGGTCTGTAAGTTTCCCAGCTGCGTGTGGACGGGCTGCTTTGGGAATATGTGTGAGTGTCCTGGTACTTGTTGCTTTAATTGCTTCCAAGATATTATCTGATGAGATGAGATCTGTTGGAGTGGGTTCAGGTGCCTGCAGTGACTCTGGGTCATCAGCTACCGTGTTTACGGAGGAAACCATTATAGTTGAGACAACGAAGCTGTAAGCACGACCGACACTTGCCTCTTCTAGTATTGCCAGCCATGCCATTTCCCTGGCTGCTCACTTCCTCCTGACTGTAGGAGTGGAGTATGACATGCTGGGTGGGTATGGTGCGTGGAAGGTAGTGAACTTGACCGTGGTGACCTGGTGGGGTTTGAGGGGCTGGGAAGGGAAAACTGCCGCTGGGAATTGGGTGGGGGAGGCGCTGGTAGTTACTTAGAAGGGTGGCTCTGCTACTTATGATTCACATTCCATGTATTTGGGCTCCTGGGTGTTGACTACATGCATCTCACGCGTCAGGCTAGCCTTGAGCCTGTCTTCAATGTAAACCAATGTGTCTTTAGGGCTGACCAATGAGTCTTGAATGTTGACCAACATATCCTCAATGCTAGTTAATGCCTCTTCTATTTGTCTTGCATTCTTCTTCCAAAAACAGCAAGTCTTGAGTCGAAACTTCACGATCACTCCTTGCAATATTTTGAAGATCGAGATTCTTTCATCGGGTAAATGTTTACCCATCTAACAACAGAAATGGGTGTGTGAAATTTTATCTGGAGCAGACGAAACGTAGTTTTTAAGATTTAATAAAAATATCGTGTTTCACGGAAGGTCATCTTAAACCTAAAATATCTTAGCCCACTTAATAAAAAATAATGTTTATAAATCACCGATTTAATGGCGTGGTTTGGCCAATCACATTACTTCCCAGTTAGACGTTCGGCGAATTAGAACACGCCTCGGAATACTTCCCATCAAAATTCTTGACCAATGAGAACACTTCCCATCAACACGCTTGACCAATCAGACCACTTTCCGGTTACACAGTCTTAAACTGTATCTTGCCTTTAGCTGGCAAAAAAAAAAAAAGACATTCCTCACTTCACCGGAGCGTCAAAAGCGCGCTCTTGGGAAATTGGGTGGTGAATGGGGAAGGAAAATACAGCTTCGCAAAACCAATAAAAACCTCTGAGTTCTGGGAGCGTCGACTGGCGTGAGACCCAGGCCGGAACTCTGGGAAATTCCTCCGGCTCCATTTTTCAGCTCGATGGATCAAAGTAGTTGGTGGTATTTTGTCTGTCAATAGAAATGGGGGGAATTTCTCCAGGCGAGCGTCTTAAAAAAGTCACACGATGAACCGACATGAGGAATTCTGGGGGCGTTTGGCCAAGTTCTTCCTCTGCCTTACCTGTTCACCCCAGGAAAAATATCACTTCGCAGGAGGTGAGGTTTGAGACGTGGCGGGCTAAGCTAGTTACGACGGTAGGAAGGCTAAGCTAGTTACGACGGTAGGAAGGCTAAGCTAGTTACGACGGTAGGAAGTAATCGAAGTCACGCGTCATCGTCACCACCGTCTCCTGCGGGATCTCTGGCTTCACGTGGCTGCAGCCTCGCGAGATGAATATATCAGGTATTATGAAAAAGAGCAGCGCCCTTGAGAGACGAGAAGGTGGCAAGTACTACACAGAGGCAGGCAAGGCTCACCACACTCAACACTGAAGACATACACGGAAGCCTTTTTATCCTCCAGTGGATTGATATGAGTCGCCTATAAGCTGCTGTTGCTGCTGCTGCTGCTGCTGCTGCTGCTGCTTCTGCTGTTGTTGCTGCTCCTACTTTTCTTGCTGCTATTATTGCCGCTGCTGCTCTTGTTATTTCTGCTGCTTCTGCATTTATTTCTGTTGCTCTTGTTTCTCCTGCTGCCACTGTTTCTCCTGCTGCCACTGTTTCTCCTGCTGCCACTGTTTCTCCTGCTGCCACTGTTTCTCCTGCTCCTGCAACTGATGATTCCGCAATTGCAACTGCTCCTGTTGTTGCAACTGCTCCTGTTGTTACTGCTGCTGCTAACAGTGGTAATGGAAACAGTTACAATAACAATGACGACATTCACTTGTTGATGCATAAAGAACAATGTATTATTTACACAGAAGACACAACGGAGTTTTCATTCATAATTTTAGCATAACATTGGCTTAAGTTAGTTCTGGTATGTTTATATAGGCCTAAGTCGGCTCTCGGCATCCGTCCGTCTTCAAATATAAGGAAGATTAATGGCAGACTTCTAGCTGTTCCTGATCAGCCGAGTGGGGGGTCCACGTTGGGCTGCATGCTGCTAGCACTAACAGACTGAATGATCAGGTTATCATCCAGCAGACTTGATTTGGGACAGTCCTGAGGAGGGACTTTATCTTTGGTATTACATGTTGAGAGACGAGGCCAGGGGCTGTGATTCGACCCCTGAAAACACACCTAGGCGAGTACAACTAGGTAAACACAAGCTGTACTGAATACCAAAACATCGTCGCAATTCCCATCGCTTATGGGGCAAAAATTATATGTGCTTTTTTTAAATTTAATTACAAGATAGGACAATTAAGCCCGGGCGTTCCAATTTTTCTGTCTTTAATGCTAAGTTCATTAACATACCGAGAATTTAATTACCCCTGGAATAAAATTTGGTCGCCGTAATGAGCATCTGCTAATTCTCCTTTGTCCGAACATCTTGCAGACGTAATCACTATGTTTCTCAAAGCTTCTCTAAAATCACAAACTTTACGAGTGAATAGACCTAATTTCTCATTTCTAACCGAAGTTTCCCCCAATTGTTTTTTTTTTTCCTGTTATTTCATTGTTTCACAATGACCCATCTGTTTTCTTCTTTTTCCTATTGTCTAAATACACTGAATTAATGTTTTTTTTTTTACCCAAATTTAGCGCATATAATAAGTGCTCTTATTAAGTTATTCTATAAAGTGCAAAATAAAGTAGCGCGTACTATCAAGGCCCTGTCACGCGCTAGTCAATTTTGAATGGACTTTTTGAATTGCATTTACGAAAAAAAAAAAATCAAGCCATATAGAGGAGCTTTGTAAGAGATCTTACTGTGTTATCTCGATATATTATTTACTCTTGTTGACATTTTGGGAAGGTTAATTAAGAGTGTTCCTCGGCACACTGCTTTTCTAACATGGGTTAGTAGCGGAAGAATCAGAGGGGGGTTTTTGGAGTCCTCTCGGTCTTATCTTAGGAATTCACTAATTATACCCTAACCTACAAAATTTAGCTTTTTTTAATTCAGTTCGGAAACCAAAGTGGTTGTTTTAAAATAACTCTAATGTGCTGATCGAGGATCTGAGATTGTTTAGTCTGTATCATATAAGTTTTTTTTTTAATCTTATAATTGATATTTTAGCTATTTAAGTTTAAAGAATCACATGATATAAGATACCTAACAATCATACGTAGGTATTATAATATACATTGATATTACATGTGGTTCGCGCAATGACTCAAAAACTAATATTTTTAAAAGTAAATTATTATAAATATGCATAACAAAACTAACAAATTTATATTAAGTCATACATACATATATACGTCACAGCTTTCTGGCTTTATCGCTTGTGTTCAGTATCGTTCTCTTGCAGCAGTGTCCAGCAGTAGTCGACCATCAAACTGATCGTCAGGTCTCCCTGATGTCTCTTCTCCGTGATGGCTGTCTTGGTGAAGTCGTTCATCGTGTTCATCACTAACATCGCCGATGTTTGCGGGAAAAAAGTCGAGGCGAGAATGGAGGAAATGAATCTTGAGGGACAAACGACATCCCAGTAGATTATATGCTGTCAGTAGCTCTTCTACAATATTTCTGTAACCATGGCTGACATAACTGACTAATAAACCTACGCAAGTGTTCATGAATGCCACCCATTCTCTGAGCTTTGTATCTTAGAGACTCGTCAGAATGAGAATCATTCAGTAACTTCCGGATTTGAAGTCTGATGAAGATACCTTCCTTCAGTTTGGCGTCACTAACTTTGGGAAACCTCTCCTTCAGATATTCAAACCCTGCCCCTTCTCTGTCCAGAGCTTTGACGAAGTTTTTAATGAGGCCTAGCTTGATGTGTATGTCCTTCGGATCGACTAATGGGTTGTGTTGAAAGTTCTTCACGAGTGCCTTATAAGATTCTCGAGTTGGCCAGGTACGTTGAATGAAGTGCTGTTTTGTATCTCCACTATCCCACAAGCACACGAAATAGCAGTACTTTGCTATTACGTTTAGGTCACCACAGATTTTCCACCCACAATTCTCATACTCGATCAGAGCGAAATGCTGTCGCAGTGTTTCATGTGTTTCTTTCAAGTCTCCAGCGAAAGCTAAGGGCAGACTTGGTAGGGTGTTGTCACTGTGAAGTAAAACTGCCCTCAGACTTGTTTTGCTGGAATCAAGAAACAAACGCCACATTGCAGGATCATGTTGCTTACCCAAAGCATCGCAAAGTCCATTAATATCACAACAGTAACATACTGATTCTTCTAATTTGAAGTAAATTTCTAGGTTTTAATGTCGTTTTCTGGACAAACTGGTGGTCTTGAAGCAAGTATCATTAACGTCACTTTGAATCACTATATATAGATCCTGGTTGTTGACTTCAAACGGTTCAAACTCGGAATCTGGGCTAGTTGCTTCTTTTTCATCATCCAATGCAAATTATGTGTTTGCAGGATGGTGGGTCTGATTGCAGAAGGAAAATCTGGATATCTTATTTTAGATGTGTTTTCTTGATGAAAATCTCGACTTTCTTGTGATACAAAAACATCAGTCTGTGATGTGATCCTTTGGTTTCTTACACACCATCAGGACTGCACATGACACACATGACTTCCTTCCAGCAAACCACTCGTGTAGGGAGCTGGAGCCAGTCACACAACAGACTAGTCCTGATCTCCGACCTTCACACCACAGTAGTGAAAATAGGCTGTTCTCTCACAAGAGGCTCTTGTGAGAGAACAGCCTATATGGTGATGTTTCCTCTCCGTACGAGTAAAGCTGCCACACATATATAACAAAAAAAACATTACTTTCATTTAAGGAACCACGAGACACTGTAGGCTTATAATCTGACTGTTGAAAATACCACTTACTTTTTAAAAGAGAAAATATATAATCCGTTAGTGATAAAACAATCTCATAAATAACAAAAATCAAACAAAACCATAAATCATCCACCATAAAGCGACCAAGGACTCAGTAGACAATAATATAGTTAAAAAGTAACTGTGGTGAGGGTGGGGGTTGTGTTGAACAGAAACTGTCAGTGTTGGACCAACACTAAGTTCACATTTGAATTCGGCGTCCTCGAAATTAGTTAGAAACACAAGTTTTTTAAACGTGAACTGAAACTTTTGTTGACCAGTGTTATTTTTTAAGCGTTAAACCTGTGGTGGGGAATAGTGGAGGCTCGAGCCTCCGTCGATTAAATGTGAGGAATTTTACTTATTTGTACTTAACCTATTGTACGAATTTACTATATATTTCTTATATGGTAACGAGCGACCCAGTCCTGTATTTGTTATTCCTTACTACTGTACTAAATGAAAGGAATTAAATAGTTCTAGATTTTTCCATTCTCATAAAAATTTGCGAAAAAAAAAATCCTGACGGGGGATCTTACTGCAGTAACATAAGTGAAGGTTTTAGTCATGTGACCGAGGCCTTCCACTGGCTCACCTATCCGCCCCGACAAATACATATTAAACATTCCATTCTGAGATGAGTTCCAGGAAACACATTTTAGTCTGGTTCTTAATGACTAATTCATTTATATTAAATTTCCAGGAGTATTACAGTCAGATATCTGCCGGTAGCTGGGCGATCTGTGGTATAACCCCCTCCTCTTCCCTCACGGTTAATACAACGTTATTTCCAAGTTGTTGTAACGCACCGCTGGTAAACAACTGCTAAAGCGTAACCCAAAAACTACCCTTAACCCTGACTTTCAGCATATAAGACGCAGGCTGATTATCCAAGACTTTTTTGTGGGATAAAAAGCGCGCCTTATATGCCGGAAAATTCAGTATACGGACAGTGCGTAAGTAAGATATATGTCGGTTTTGAGCATTTTATTGTAAAGACGTTTCGTTCACCAAGGACTCTCGACTGATAAAATCAGTGGTGGACGAAACGTCTTCACGAGACCAGTAGGTGACTTGGACCTATCTAGCATGGGCCAGTAGGCCTGCTGCAGTGCTCCTTCTTTCTTACGTTCTTATTAAATACCATAATTCACATTATATGTCTTATTCACATCCCCTCCCCCTCCGCATGCCATCACTCTAACCTGTGATTTAACCGTGACCTGTCAGTGGTGCACGCCAGAGGCCCAGTGGCTGTGCCTGCTTACACTCATGAGGATCAGAAGCTGCAACTTTACTTCCTTGAGTGGAAGAACTCACATTCCTAAACAGCATCTTGTGAGATCAATGAGATCAGTCTCCCTAATCTCGTCAACAACCACCATCAACCTCCTTCATGCCGTCAACAACCACCATCAACCTCCTTCATGCCGTCAACAACCACCATCAACCTCCTTCACTCCATCAACAACCACCATCAACCTCCTTCATCTCATCAATAACCACCATCAACCTCCTTCGCTCCATCAACGACCACCATCAACCTCCTTCACTGCATCAACAACCACCATCAACCTCCTTCGCTCCATCAACGACCACCATCAACCTCCTTCACTCCATCAACAACCACCATCAACATCCTTCATGCCGTCAACAACCACCATCAACCTCCTTCATGCCGTCAACAACCACCATCAACCTCCTTCATGCCGTCAACAACCACCATCAACCTCCTTCATGCCATCAACAACCACCATCAACCTCCTTCATGCCATCAACAACCACCATCAACCTCCTTCATGTCGTCAACAAGCACCTCGTTGCAATGTTTTGCCATTCTCCTTATTTTCTCCCGGGACAAAATCCAAAAAATCTTATTTTTCCTTTGTTTAATTCTGTGGCAAAGTGTCCTTGTAGTCAGCACGGAAAGAATTCTGAAAATATTTATGGGCGGACCGGGAAGTCGCCCTTTGTCTGACCTCAATAACGCCAATATTTGATCCCGATGGGAGAGAGAGGGAAGGGGAGGGGGCGAGAATGGAAGGCATGGGGTGGGTGGGAATGGAAGGCATGGGGTGGGTGGGAATGGAAGGCAGGGGGTGGAGGGAATGGAAGGCAGGGGGTGGGTGGGAATGGAAGGCAGGGGGTGGGTGGGAATGGAAGGCAGGGGGTGGGTGGGAATGGAAGGCGGGGGGTGGGTGGTAATTTAGTATAGGGAAGAAATGGCGTCTAGGGAGGGTAGGGAAGAAATGGCGTCTAGGGAGGGTAGGGAAGAAATGGCGTCTAGGGAGGGTAGGGAAGAAATGGCGTCTAGGGAGGGTAGGGAAGAAATGGCGTCTAGGGAGGGTAGGGAAGAAATGGCGTCTAGGGAGGGTAGGGAAGAAATGGCGTCTAGGGAGGGTAGGGAAGAAATGGCGTCTAGGAAGGGTAGGGAAGAAATGGAGTCTGGGGAGGGTAGCGCATTTAATCAATTTTGAAAGATTTTTAATCGCAGTTATAAAAATCTCCAATATATAGAAGAGCTTTATAAGGAAGCCTATCGTATTTTCAATCATATTTTCTGTACTTTAAAATAATTTACTAAGGGATTCCATAAAGAATAGACAGATTCAGAGCATTTCGTCCCGTGTTAGGCTTGACAGAGGTATACACTAGGCAAAACGTGTGCGTTTTTCTTGCGTTTACAAGCAAGAGCTGTGCCACATGATCTACAAGAAAGTTGATGTAATATAACGTCGAAACTCCTATGTATTGCTGAACTGGACTCAAATTCTTAATCAGAATTCTTACGTTTTTACCGTTTTGTGCTGCCTGAGCGTCTTATGCCGAGCGCAAAAAGAAAATACAAATGTTTTAATGGTGCAGACACCACTGGATACAGTAGTAAATTTAATTAATTACAACTATTTCATACAATTACAGTTTCATATTAACAATCAGCTACCCAGCGCAATATGTGGATGTAATCTCATAAATTTCCAAATATCTTCTGTCTCTCTCGCCTCCCGTATGATTGTTTTATATTATATAGTTTAATAAAGGAGCGGAGGTTATTTACTCTCTCCAGGAAACATTCACAGTTTCATACTATTGATGATACTCGCAAGAACTAACGCAAAATGTGTATAAATTTCTAGATGCCTTGTGCGAATTTAAATTTATACCCTTAAAGCACACGCGAGCACACACACACACACACACACACACACACACACACACACACACACACACACACACACACTCACGGTCCACTTGAACTACCATCTGACTCAAGCTTTGATATAGGAGACAGGAAGTTGTACCACCCCACCGTACACAGCCTTTCTGGATTCACCTGTGGAATACAAAGTAATACATTAAATACTGATGCGTGAGTCAACGAATAGCTGAATGAGTGATGAACTGTGGGTAACGAACTCAATCTTAAAGTCATTGGATGAATTTATTAACATTTGGAAGTGTTCATGTCAAATCTGGACAATTTTAGTTTCCTTCTGAGTACCTGGCTCTCAAAACGTCAATAAATCAAATATTACACAGAAACGATAAAACTTTGAAGGGCAAGCTGGGGAGCCAGGGAGGGCACACTGCGATACCCGGTCGGGTAATCACTGATAATCACTGCTAAAAAGTCATCCATCCGACTGTCTCAGCAACAGTGTAATGCTGACTTTGATAAGGATGGACTGTACTCCTGCTAGCTCATTCTCGTTCTTACTCCAGCTGAATCATTTTCCAGCTAGTCAGCTGGCGCTCTTAACATACTCTCTCTCTCTCTCTCTCTCTCTCTCTCTCTCTCTCTCTCTCTCTCTCGCTCAGTATATCACCAGGGAAGGTATAAAACCACTGACATCCTGGTCTAAACCACATCCTCGCCTCGCCTATCTCGGGATTAACTCAATAATCAAACAACAAGTGGGAGGGAGCGCGCTCGTGCAAACTCAGATAGTCCCTGTCTTCCCCCCCATTTGTCCTTCCCTACCTCCCACACTCCCTCCCATCTTCCCTCTCTCTCTCATACACACGTACACAACAGGAGCTGTGAATCGACCCTTGCAACCACATATGGGTGAGTACATAATAAACACACACACACACACACACACCAAGGCTATGACTCGACCCCTGCAACCACAAATAGGTAAGTACATTTGTGTGGTGCCCACAAGTGTTCTGGCAGATGCTAACACCTCCCACACACGACTGTTCTCAACCACACCACGTACTGCAAGTCACTACCTCATCAACAGCCTGTCCACATCTAAGAGTAATATGTATGACACATAACACATACAAACTCACTTTTTTTCAACCCCATACGTTTGTGTGTTACTTTGAGAAGATACACTACACTGAAGAACAATGCTGAACACTAAGAGAGTCCTCAGTATCTTCGCTAAAACTCGAGACTATATATATATATATATATATATATATATATATATATATATATATATATATATATATATATATATATATATATATATATATATATATATATATATATATATATTATATATTTAATATATATATATGTGTGTGTTGTAGGAGCAAACCCCCTCGTGAGACTAAAACGAGGAAGAATTTTATTCTTTATATTTCTACCTCCAGCTGAGGTCCTCTTCAGCAGATACGAAGGAATGAGGAGAGAGAGAGAGACCGAGGATTTATAGCTGATGTGAGAGTAGTGGGTTCCACGCCGACTGAGCGGAACATTATAATGCCTTGAGTCTTGCATTCTCAACCTGAATGATACGTCATGTTAGTCTGTCCTTACTTGTGAGTGTGAGAATTTCTGGGTAATTGTTGAGAGGCATAAGCTGTTCAGAACATGAAAACAAAAGCATGGAGGAGCACTGCCACATGTATGTTGTCCCATGACCCTAGCCGCCACACTCAAGTATACAACCTCTATTTAAAGGTTGTATACTTAAAGGTTACATAGTTAAGTGAGGAACAAGAGTCTGGTAATTATCCTTCTATACAAAACATCATCAGCAACAGCCGACGAATTCACAGATTAGGAAAGATAGATAGCGTCCTTGAAAGCCTTGTAAATCCTACACCAAAAAATATCCTCCTTGGGGATCTCCACCTTCCAGCTGTTAAATGGAAGATGGCAGACAAAAGGCATTGTACCAGAAATAATACCTGGATGTAAGTTAACCCAAGAGACGTATAGTATGTGGTATCTAGTGAGCTGCAGGTGACACATTCCTGTATTTTGGTTCATTACGTGATTAATTTCATTTTTTTATAAGACACAGAACTCTAAAATGCTTTGCGTGACAAGCAATTTGATATCAAAATTTTGCAATTAACCAGTCAATAAGATGACCGATAATAACGGTCAAATTACAGACAAAATGGTACGTGGACACAGATGCAACTAATGTGACATTTTATTGTGGCAACATTTCGCTTGACAAAGCTCCTGGAGGGCGAAACGTTGCCACAATATCACATTAATTGCATGTGTCCATATGCCTAACAGGATGACCTGTAGCTCTCATTATTATTATATTCAAGGGGGGAGCGCAAAACCCGTAGGTGTAGCTCTCATACGAGTGCGAACAGACCCCTGGTTTCCCGTCCTACAGGAGAGTAGCAGTGCTGGTTTAATCAAGCCCTCCAGACCCCTCACCAGACTGCCCTTGGTACGTTCTAAGCCAGGAAGAGTGTACACACCTCCCTCTGATCCTTGGTACGTTCTAAGCCAGGAAGAGTGTACACACCTCCCTCTGATCCTTGGTATGTTCTAAGCCAGGAAGTGTGTACACACCTCCCTCTGATCCTTGGTACGTTCTAAGCCAGGAAGTGTGTACACACCTCCCTCTGATCCTTGGTACGCTCTAAGCCAGGAAGAGTGTACACACCTCCCTCTGATCCTTGGTACGCTCTAAGCCGGGAAGAGTGTACACACCTCCCTCTGATCCTTGGTACGCTCTAAGCCAGGAAGAGTGTACACACCTCCCTCTGATCCTTGGTATGTTCTAAGCCAGGAAGTGTGTACACACCTCCCTCTGATCCTTGGTATGTTCTAAGCCAGGAAGTGTGTACACACCTCCCTCTGATCCTTGGTATGTTCTAAGCCAGGAAGTGTGTACACACCTCCCTCTGATCCTTGGTACGCTCTAAGCCAGGAAGAGTGTACACACCTCCCTCTGATCCTCCAGTGGAATTTTTTAATTAGTATGTTTTTCACTGTGGATTCATCTCTAAAAGTTACTTTCACAAAGAAATGTTTTTTAAGGCCTTGGGTGGGTAATTGTAAGGTGATATTAAGGTGGTTTTTCTCAGCACTTCCTTTGGTTCTGTGTTATAGGTTTTTTTCTTTGTGATATTTACCATTAGTTCTTTAGGGTATTTTAATTTAGCGGCTATCTCAAAGATTTTGCTCAGCTTTGTATTAAAGAATTCTGGGTTACAATTTCTGAAAGCCCTCAGGAATATCGTGGTAAATACGCTCTTATTTACCCTTATTTCGTGGTCGAATAGTAATATGAGCATACAACTGCTCATATTACTATTCGACCATGGTGTGATGGACTTAACGCTCAGTATGAAACTTAACAGAAAGCTGTTCGTTCTATGTATGACATCATTGAGGTTATCACTTGTTGACGTCGTTCACATATCAATACCACTTGACATTAACTGGAAGAATGTTCGTCAGAAGTTAAGTTTCGAGAAACTCCGTATTCAAGTTACTGAGTACTAGGCTGAGGGGATTTCCCATTGCCATATCATAATTGTTTTTCTTTTGCATAGAAACTGTCATTAAAACCAATTTCGCAATATACTATGCAAAATTTGATAAGTTCTATGATCACTTTAGACAGAAATGGGAGTTCATCTTCTTTACCATTTAATGCAGTCTAATAAATACGCAACTGGCACCTTAGTGAATAGCGCAGTTACGTCAAGATTAATTTGAAATCTTTGGTCAGGTTTAAGGCTAAACGTTCATCGACTGAAATCGTAGTGTTTTTTTAATGTGAATCAGACACTCTCCGTACGATTGGTGTCACAGGCTAGGTCGCATAAACCTACAAAAACGTGACTTGAACTATAAATAACGAAATTAAATGCCGCAGAGCAGCGTCTGGAGAAGCTCAGGCAACGTTTAAATCCGCAAGACGTATCGCGCAGGTACGAAAATAGGCTTGGCTCCAACATTTTTATCTTAGGTATCCATGTAGTTTGGACTTTTATGGGAGAGACCGATAACAGACCACAGAGTCCATAACGAAGCTGTCTGCTGGGAAGGATTAGCAGCCCTCTGGCTACCTATACTTCTGTCTAGTTACAAGAGGCAAGACTAATGTAAGAGAAGGCTCTTCCCAGCCTGTCTAAGTAGCACTGAGCCGCGTCATTTAAATTCCCCCAAGAACGTTTAAATAAAATGGTTAGTTCATAAAAATATTTCTAATATAATTCTGAGAAAAGGGAAGTATGTTGGGGTTATATAATTATTAAAGGTGTGTGGCCCCTTGCTCCTCCAAGGAATCCATCCTGCCTTGTGAGACGCTGTCAACACCTTGTGAGACGCCGTCAACACCTTGTGAGACGCTGTCAACACTTTGTGAGACGCTGTCAACACCTTGTGAGACGCTGTCAACACCTTGTGAGACGCTGTCAAAACCTTGTGAGACGCTGTCAACACCTTGTGAGACGCCCTCAACACCTTGTAATTATGTCAATGAAGCATAATTCATGGCGAACAGTCTGTCTCTCTCTCTCTCCAGTGAGCCATGGAAACGTGCTGATCTTATCGCTGCTTGGATACGCCAGCCGGGTCGTACCCATTTCTCCTTTTTTAACGAGGTCATTGATAAATATGCGAATTTTATATTTTTCACAATCAACCCTAATATAAAAAAAAATCCTGTGTGCTTCAAACGTTCAGAAACCGACGCTGGGTAAAGCGTAAGAAAAAAGATTGGTTTCTCTCTGAGATGAGAGTTAATGGTTTAATCCTATGAATGACGTCAGGTCTGGTCAATGACCGCGGTCTGTGTGCTCGAGTGATTAAACAGATGTCCTCCCATTTTCTCTTTATATTGTGTTATTGCATTTCTTTATGCTCCCTTCTTATCAGCGTGTGTATTAACTCTTTGTTTTATTCATCAGTGTGAGGTAGGGAGGGGAATAGGTGTTGAGTGGAAAGGGGCAGGGTGAAGGGTGTGGGTATGGGAAAGGGTGCTGAAGGAGTTGAGTAAGTTGGCAAGGAAGGAGAGGGGAAGGGGAAGGAGTAGTGATGAAAGAGGTAAGAGAGGACAGAAGGGGGACACGTTTCTTATTAAACAAAACTGGATACGTCAGCAGTGTGCTGTTACCCTCTTCTATATACGACAGTTACACAGTGGGAACAAAAGCTATTTATTTCCCTGTCATATTCCATCACAGGGGATGAGTTACATAGTGTTAAAATCTGTCAGCCTGAGCTGGGAGACTTCAGCAGGGCAATGAGGATATCCATAAAATATCTATTTCTGGCTCATCGGCTACGGGAGGAAGTTGGCCAACTAGATGAGAGGTAAAGGGAAGGACAGGGAATTGTGGATAAAATGGGGAGTCTGAAGGACTCAATTTCAGACGTTCTTATTACTCTGGTAGCGGTTTATGTATTGATATGACAGAATATCTGTTGGTGATTTTTTTATCATTAGATACACTGTTACTGTTACTGAAGTTTCTTGCACATAGGACTGAAATGTTTTCTTACACACGATTTGACATTCCAGCAGGAGTGGTGTTGTCTAACCAAGTTTTTCCTGGTTGCGACCTACAAAAATCGGTCAACACACAGGTACCTGTTTTTATTGCTAGGTGGGAAAGGAGCAGCAGGGGTTTAGGGGAAACTTGTCCAATGTGTCTCCTTGCCTGAGAATCGAACCCAGGACCTTGCGATTGCGAGTGGAATGCTCTCACCAGACAGCTACAAGACAGGTAGTTTCGCCAGGACGGGTCCTGGCCCGGGTCTTCTCCATGCGGTGACCCGTGGCTCCCCACAGAGGAGAGTGTCATCACATTTTTATCGAGGCGGTGGGTGGCAGGCGATGATCGGCAGCAACGTCCTCAGGTTCTTGACTGCAAGATACACAAGGTGTGTTGTGTTGCCCTGTTTTCCCGGGTCTGTCCGTTGTAGTCACCTACAGGGCACAGGCATGTGGGTGAAGAGTGTAGGGGGTGTTAAACGACCGGTGTTGGGTGCTGGAGTACGGGGGGGAAAGGAACCATCCACCCTTCCTTCACCGCTCATTAACAACAATCCTTACATTTGTCCCTCGTCTCTCACTGCCACAATCTCTCCCATTAGCTTTTTTCACGTCGATAATCTGATGGGATCTAGAGGACAATTCAGCGTGTCTGTGAAGGTGTTGTTCCACCCGCTGCTCCAAAGCTTGCTATCACAACACTGATAATCGACCCGTACCAAACACAACTAGACATATATACACGTGAGTGCACAAGTACATCACAAGGCTTTTAGAAAACAATTAATCAACCTCAGGGTGGTCAGAAACTGGGATGACCTTGATGAAGAAGTGGGGGTTGACGGCAGGTTCCATACACAACATTAGGAATACGTACGATAGGGTTCAAGAGGGCACGAGTGGAATTGAACCCAGTCACAGGAAAGAATAGATTAAGCCTGACGCCACACGTATACACACGTACAGTACCTCTATCCGTGACGCACCCACGGACTTTCCTCTTCATTGGGCTCTTCTTGAGAGACGAACATGACTGTGCAAGAACTCTCCTTAACACTGACGCATTCAACAATTACCCTTTAAAACACACTCGAAAATGCAATTACGTCTTAACTTATACATTCATGCGTAAAGCTTAATCTTCATTGTTAAATTATAGTATTTGAAGGAAACTATATATTTAATGAGATGGCAGACTGCTTCCGGTCTCATTAAAGGAGTTGACAGACTTCTTCCGGTCCGGTTTAATTTCACCGAGACTTCAAGACTCAGCAAAATTAGATAAAACGTTAATTACCTAGGGTCTAACAACCATCCTGATTTGTTGGAACTCGTATCTTCAGTAATTAATTCAAAACCTTCTCTGGTACTACGTATACTGAAAATACACGTTAATCTGCTGATACATGCAAAGGAAACAAGTGTTTATCATCTAATATCTCTACACTGAAAACTACGATAACGAGGAAGTGAAAAAGAGCTTCCGTAAGATTCAGGTTCTGAAGGCGGAAAACATCTGCGTCTGGGAAATCAAATGACGGATTTCACTTTGGGAGTGCCAGACAGGTGAAGGTTGTCAACTGCCCTTACTTCAAGTTTTCCTCGTTATGTATTAATATCAGTACTGAGATTAGTCTGGGTACAAGCGCTACAGCTTTGCCGAGTTTCCTTACGTATGTTAAACCCTACAACCAGGCACAGTAGTTTTGCTTACGGTAAAACTTTTAGCAGAACTGGAGTTTCTAACACGTTTTTTTTTTTTTTTAACCTAAATGAGAACCACAATAGTGGTCTAATGCACACCCATCTACGTTTACTCCTGGGTGGGCAGAAGCAGAAAGGCCATAAAAAATAAATAACTTGACCAGACGTTGCGCCGGCCCGAGGTTCGAACCCAATACTCTTCTGTTGTGAGTCGAATGATTACACCACTTGATCAGGTGGGAACTGATACTTGTAACCTGTTTCGGAGTTTTCCTACTACCGCGGCACTGCCCGGGGCTAGGATGACCTTTTTATCGTCTGGTCGACCAGGCTGAGACTCAGCATCCGCAGGAGTACTTTACATTTTACCCATCTCTACGTATCGCATGTGATTCACCGATGAGTCCCAGGCACGGGTCTTGTCCATGTGATGGCCCGGCGTACCCATCTCTGTCTTGTTTTATCTCAGTGAATGTCTTCCAACTCCTGTAAGTTTGTAGGACAAGATTGCACCCTCCATAAATTCGTGTTGATTCCATTTGAAAAATCCTTTAATCTCCAGGTGACTCCTCTAATCTCCCAGAGACTCCTGCCTGTTCCCTGCTAATATAAAGAACCCACATTAAACGTTTTGTTTTTCAGTTGCCTGGCAATTTTTACGCCTCCAATGACTGGTTGGATATCTTCGCTATGAGGTCGCTCCCCAGCTCCTCTCAGTGACTGGTTGGATATCTTCGCTATGAGGTCGCTCCCCAGCTCCTCTCAGTGACTGGTTGGATATCTTCGCTATGAGGTCGCTCCCCAGCTCCTCTCAGTGACTGGTTGGATATCTTCGCTATGAGGTCGCTCCCCAGCTCCTCTCAATGACTGGTTGGATATCTTCGCTATGAGGTCGCTCCCCAGCTCCTCTCAATGACTGGTTGGATATCTTCGCTATGAGGTCGCTCCCCAGCTCCTCTCAGTGACTGGTTGGATATCTTCGCTATGAGGTCGCTCCCCAGCTCCTCTCAATGACTGGTTGGATATCTTCGCTATGAGGTCGCTTCCCAGCTCCTCTCAGTATACATGGAGATTTGTGTGTGGGTGGAGAGGGGGGTTGGTGAGATGCTGCCATAGCACCATCAATGTTTTATAATCGAAGTCTCTTGGCTTGTTCGAACAACTCGGTGTTTCAGAGGGCAGGAATCAGTTTCAAATGGTTGTCTGCAAAATGGGCAAGACATGGCATTCACTAGATGACTTCTTGAAGGATGCCATCTTCATCATAAAAGTGTAAAGCTCGATTCTTATTGAAGACGAGGAAGTGAATTCCCGCACGAAGCCCTTATCAAAATTATAATTAAAGCCACACTATCAGAAATGCAAAATATTTTTCTCTTATTGCGAGATTCATGAAGCTGTTTTCCTATTTTTTTTTATAATGATTCGTACAATTTCTGTTCGATGACCGTGAAAAACGCCCAAATGTTCAACCAGGTGTGTCGAACAGCCACCACCATTTGAGGAGACTGATCGCATGATAGGGCGAGAAGAACTAGTGGTGCCAAACTGATTTCCCAAGTGAGAAAATGAATGCTATGCCACACAAGAGACCACAAGGAACCTCCCCACATGGATCAGCCCAGGAATTTTTCACACACTGCAAAATTAATATAATAATGATGTTGTCGTCTCTTAGGCAAATTCCTTATTAAATTTTATTATTATTGTCGTCGCAGTTGTTGCTATTATTATTATTATTATTATTATTATTATTATTATTATTATTATTATTATTATTATTATTATTCATTGCTTCCATGAATTATTATAAACCTTACGAGTGCGTTAATAAGATAATCTTGTATATGGATATGGATGAAATATTTCTAAATTAGCGGCTGTTATCTGCTGAAGAGAAGTAGGACACAAGTAAAGCAAGGGAGGTAAAGACAGGGAGAGGAGGATAAAGAAGAGAGGAAGACCGGGAGATAATGAGGAAATGGGTGACAGGGTGAATAAAGGGAAGAGCGGAAGAGGGAGACAAAGAGAATAAAGTAAGAAGTGAAAGAGGGAGAGAGGGAGGGAATAAAGGAAGAAGAGGAGGACTATCTAATTACAATCTCCACACTGTGTTTCGTCGAGTGATCTATAAACGACCGAACTGAGAAAAGACATTCATTCTGCGCGTTACTGTAGTGGGTTCGCCGGTGTTGTCCCGGCCCGGGTCTCCTCCAGTTGTGCCTGCGTGTTGGCTCCATGTGTGGAGAGAGGCGTAGTGTTGTAGTTCCCAGCACCTCTTCCATCACTAAGTAGGCCTAGATGCTCAGCCTACTCTTATCACACAATATACGCAGGAGGGAGGGGGGGCGGGGATTAGGAATATATTTCTACACACAAGGAAGGGAGGGAGGGAGGGAGGGAGGGAGGGAAGCTATGTATACTTTTAAATTTAGCTCTTTATACTCTACCTCAATTTAGTCTTTCAATCCCTCTTTCTCTCTCTCTCTCTCTCTCTCTCTCTCTCTCTCTCTCTCTCTCTCTCTATCTATCTATCTATCTATCTATCTATCTCTCTCTCTCTCTCATTCTTCTTCTTCCTAGTCTCCCTCTCCTTACTCTTCCTACCCATTTATCTTCCTATTCTCTCACTTTCCATTCTCCCACTCCCTATCTTCCCACATCTTCCTCGTCTCTCTCCCTCCCTCTATGCTCTCAGATACTAACAGAGTGTCGATGCGACTGGTGCTGGAGGGGAAGCTTTTTTTTACAACGCTGAAAAAAAATGTATTTCAAGGATTGCGTGCGTGAAGTGGGGGAGGACGCCCCCGTCCCCCGGCACTCTGCAGGGACAAACACTCAGGTGGCGCCCCCGTGTGGATGAAAATAAATGATTGAAAATAGTCGTAGATATGCGTGTATTTCTGTCAACTATACACGCTATTATATATATATATATATATATATATATATATATATATATATATATATATATATATATATATATATATATATATATATATACCACAGATATACTCAGCTAGTTGTGTGTATAGGGATCAAGTTACAGCTCCTGGCCGCTTCTTAGGCATTACGACCAGTTTTACTCTCTTAGCCTCCAGGACCGATCGTATGTAATCGTGAAGCTGTGTATAGTCGTTGCCTAGTGCGTTCCATTTCCACTGCTAAGGCTGAAATAGTACTTACCAACGTCCCTAACGTTGTGTGTGTGTGTTGTGTGTGTGTGTGTGTGTGTGTACTCACCTAATTGTACTCACCTAATTGTGGTTGCAGGGGTCGAGACAGCTCCTGGCCCCGCCTTTTCGCTGTCCGCTACTGGGTCTCTGCTCTCCCTGCTCCATGAACTTTATCATACCTTGTCTTAAAACTATGTATGGTTCCTGCCTCCACTATATCTTTCTCTAGACTATTCCACTTCCTGACTACTCTATGGCTGAAGAAATGCTTCCTAACATCCCGTTGACTCATCTGAGTCTTCAGCTTCCAGTTGTGTCCCCTTGTTTCTGTGTTCCCTCTCTGGAACATCCTGTCACTGTCTACCTTGTCGATTCCCCGCAGTATTTTGTATGTCGTTATCATGTCTCCTCTGACCCTTCTTTCCTCCAGTGTTGTTAGTCCTATTTCCCTCAACCTTTCTTCATAGGACAGACCCCTGAGTTGTGGCACTAACCTTGTCGCAAACCTTTGCACTTTCTCTAGTTTCTTTACGTGCTTGACCAGATGTGGGTTCCAGACTGGTGCTGCATATTCTAGTATGGGCCTGACGTACACGGTGTACAGTGTCTTGAACGATTCCTTGTTAAGGTAACGGAACGCTAATCTTAGGTTTGCCAGTCGCCCATATGCTGCCGCAGTTATCTGGTTGATGTGTGCCTCCGGAGACGTGCTTGGCGTTATACTCACCCCAAGGTCTTTCTCCTTTGCCGAGGTTTGTAGCCTTTGTCCGCCTAGCCTGTACTCTGTCAGCGGTCTTCTTTGCTCTTCTCCGATCTTCATGACTTTGCATTTAGTGGGATTGAATTCGAGAAGCCAGTTGCTAGACCAGATGTCAAGCTTGTCCAGGTCTGTTTGAAGTCCTGCTTGGTCCTCTTCCGATGTGATTCTCCTCATTAATTTCACATCATCTGCGAACAGAGACACTTCTGAGTCTATCCCGTCCGTCATGTCATTTACATATACCAAGAATAACAGTGGTCCTAGGACTGACCCCTGCGGTACACCGCTCGTCACAGGCGCCCACTGTGATACCTCGTCACGCACCATGACCCGTTGTTGCCTCCCTGTGAGGTATTCCCTGATCCATTCCAGTGCCCTTCCTGTTATACATGCTTATTCTTCCAACTTCTTTACTAATCTCATGTGAGGAACTGTGTCGAAGGCCTTCCTGCAGTCCAGGAAAATGCAATCAACCTACCCCTCTCTCTCTTGCCTTACCTCTGTTACTTTATCATAGAACTCCAGGTGTGTGTGTGTGTGTGTGTGTGTGTGTGTGTGTGTGTGTGTGGGTGAGTGGGTGAGTGGGTGAGTGGGTGAGTGAGTGTGTGGGTGAGTGTGTGTGGGGGTGGTAAAGCTCATATAATTAATTTCAGCTTTCATTGCAACATCTATTTCCAGAGGAAAAATATAGAAAAAAAGGAAAATAGAAGAATGTTTTTTTTTATTATTTGCGCTCATGGAAAACATTCCCAATTTTTACAATTTTTATGTTCCATTTTATGGTCTTCTCTCTGGCTCCTTTTTCATAACATGTAGTGATATTACTTTATATACAAGGTACGTATATACATATATATATATATATATATATATATATATATATATATATATATATATATATATATATATATATATCGTGCCGAATAGGTAAAACTGGTCAATTAGCAAGAACTCATTTAAAATTAAGTCCTTTCTAAAATTTTCTCTTATACGTTTAAAGATTTTATTTTTCATTTATGTTAATTTAAAAATTAATAATTTTTGTACCAAAAGAACATTAGAAAACTTACCTAACCTTATTATAACAAGCGTAATTTAATTTAGCCTAATCCAACTAAATATATTTCAGATAAGTTTACAATCTGATAATAAACAAACAATGAAATATATATTTTTTTTCGTTAGGTTCAGAATGATTTTTGCGAAATTATTGCATACACAAATTTTCGCTTGCCTTATTTGGCAAGAAGAGCATTGCTATTTAAGCAAGTTTTACCTATTCCGCACGACTTATACACACACACACTATATATATATATATATATATATATATATATATATATATATATATATTTCTTCTTCTCGTTTTTAGTAGATTTGTACAGGAGAAGGGGTTACTAGCCCATTGCTCCCGGCATCTTAGTCGCCTCATACGACACGCATTGCTTACGGAGGAAAGATTCTTTTCCACTTCCCGGCCTAGGAAAGGTTGGAGGGAGGGGGTAAAGGAAGTTTTGTGTGCGAGGGGCTTGGACTTCCAGCAAGCATGTGTGAGCGTATTTGATAGGAGTGAATGGAGGCATATGGTTTTTAATACTTGACGTGCTGTTGGAGTGTGAGCAAAGTAACATTTATGAAGGGATTCAGGGAAACCGGCAGGCCGGACTTGAGTTCTGGAGATGGGAAGTACAGTGCCGGCACTCTGAAGGAGGGGTGTTAATGTTGCAGTTTTATAACTGTAGTGTAAAGCACCCCTCTGGCAAGATAGTGATGGAGTGAATGATGATGAAAGTTTTTCTTTTTCGGGCCACCCTGCCTTGGTGGGAATCGGCCGATGTGTTACTATATATAATATATATATATATAGCATAATTTGAGAAAGCTACTCCCTTGTGAGTGTGGTACACTGTAGGTTACTAAGTCAGGGCTGGAGGAACGCATAGGCCTAACGAGCGTCTGTCCAAACAGCTCCAGCAGCAAGGTCAACAGTCACCGTTCAGGTCGCCCTGTGTCGCATTAAGCGTGTAGAGTAACTATCCCATTCAATGATCTGCCCTTCTCTCCATCCCTCCCGGTGTCAGACCAGGTATGCAGAGTACCTCTTCTCTGTACTTACCTGCTCTTCCCTTCTCTCCTCTCCTCTCCTCTCCTTCCACTTCCTCATTATACACTATATATCATGCGGTCATCAGCAGCGTGAGCAAAGTAACATTTATGGATTCAGTGAAACCGGTTAGCCGGACTCGAGTCCTGGAGGTGGGAGGTACATTGCCTGCACTCTGAAGGAGGGGTGGAGATATGCTGCTGTTTTTGAACTGTAGTATCTGGCAAGACATTAATGGAGTGAGCGTTGATGAAAGTGTTTCTTCTTTTTCGGGTCACCCTACCTCGGTGGAACACGAGAAGAATCCTCTAAGCACATAACACGTATGGTGAAGATGATTTATAACTTAGTATGAGACTTATTCACTTCTTAACCTCCCTCCCTCATCCCCCCCACATACTTCAGTATCACTCCACAATTAGCACCAGAAATTTCACGATCACCCCAAATTTCACCCGTCACTGGTTAAAAAAAAAAAAAGAACACTTACATACTCAGAAAACTTCACGGTTTTGGGGCCTTGATCCCTTGTAAAGCCCTTATTAGTATCCACTACCAAATTTTATACTTAAATTCATAGCTACAATAGAGGCTAATAAAAACAATTATACATGAACATTTCAAAAGGCGGACACGCCAGCATGTCCTTACAAGGTTCTACATTGTTATGGGGGGCACATATCAAATTTCGTGTTGCACAAGTGTCTAATTCAACCTGTCGGTTCTCTGAACCATTTATTCACGTCCTTACAATGTTCTGCCTTGTTATGGGACACATGCCATCGGATTTCGTGATATACTTCAAGCAGAATTTTTTTGTTATTAACGGCTCTGCAAGTTTACGACGCACTTATGTTTATTACTGCGCAAGCGCAGGCACGCGCACGCACACGCAACACAGCAACCAGGTTAGTGCAGGTTGTAAACAGTGTCCAGCATCGACACTTACGTCAGTCACAAAATCGTTTTATAACTATAATATCTATACACTTCATTATGTTAGAGAAGAGCCGGGAGAGAATTATCCACACTGACAGACAAGGACAGACAGTCACTTGACAGACTAATTAATGCTTCCAGTCAGGTTTCAGCCGCCCTGTCCAGCCTTCTCGCCAAGATAAAAAAAAAAAATAGCACAGCCAACATCACACAGAACACTGTCAAGAACTTGGTAACACCAGTATGCACATCAGAGGAAATTTAAACAATTTAAACACATCAACACTCCGACAACCATCTCATGAATAATACACGAATAACCAACATATTTGAGAGAAGAGCTTACGACGACGTTTCGCTCCAACCATTTACAAAGTCACACTCCTCCCTCTTATGTCCGGGTTATTTGTGTATTGTTCAAGTCACGGCATTGTGTTTCTGTTCTTCGTCTCATGAACGATGCCAAATTAGCCATCCTAGAATATGACCAGCACCAGAGGCGCTCTTTAGAATCTGCTCTTATTGCCACTACTACCACCATACAACATTCTGGTTGTTTTATGATTTCAGATTTTCTCGCCAGGTTCATTCTGCCCAAACCGGAGCAGCGATCAGGTTGTTTCCATCGCCGCCACCACACGCAGCACCTCACCTTGGACCCACTGAATATGCTTCCTTTATTTATTTTCTCTTTGTGAAATTCATAAAGTTCCTGGAGGGTATAACAATCCCTTAACAAACGTCTTAAGAATGCTTTTGTCTTACAAACACACATACAAACACACATACACACACATACACACACACATACACACACACACATACACACACACATACACACACACACACACACATGGAAGACCCCCAAACACGTGAAGCCCTGACAACAGCGTCACTTTAAAGAACCACAAATAGCTTGTCTGCGCCACAACAAAGGGCACAAAAAAAAAGCAGGACACACTTTTCTTTTAAACCAATTAAAAGATTTATATTTGTTAATATTAGAGGACTGACAACTCACACAAGACACGACAAAGTTGGCTGATCACGAGAGATGTCCGAAGGGACTGGAGAAGTTTCTTAACTAGAAGGACACGTGTGCAACGAATGCGACATTTTATTGTGGGATTCGTTGCACACGTGTCCTTCTACCTAGCATATCGTTGGTAATTCTATCAGAGTCATTACAAGTTTGTTAACGTTTACCAGGACAACTTCTTCAAGCTATCTAACACAAGTTTGAGGCAGCTGTTTCAAGTTCGTCAAGAAAATCCCGAACGCTATTTTTTTTATTCTTCTCCCAGAGTATATAACATCTGTAAGAAAAGTCTACCATCTATATTATTACACAGTGGGATCAGCCGGGCTGTGGTTCGTACGTTGGACTCGTGCGGCCAGCAGTAACAGCCTGGTTGATCAGGCCCTGATCCACCGGGAGGCCTGGTCGTGGAGCGGGCCGCGGGGGCGTTGACCCCCGGTATACCCTCCAGGTAGACAGGGCACCAAGGTAATGGGAGCCAATCAGATTTGATGCAAAGAGAAGGGTTATTGTAATTCCTTGAATCAAGAGTCCCTCTCCAGTATCAAGGCACCCCCTTGAAGGATCTACCGGCTGAATCTGTCTTTAAACTGTAAGATCAATTAAGACAGCAACCGTCAGGCGAGACGTTTATGTTTAGTTTCACATTTGTAGGTATTTTACTCTCTTATCCAGCAGCCGTCAGACATATTAAGTAAAATAACAACACCGCGTGACATGTCGCACCTGTGACCATCACTTCAACAACAGGAAAAAAGAGAGGGCCACAGAAACTCGTTTCACAGAATCACGTTTCTCGGAATCGATTTTTCATAAATGACAGCAGCCAAAGCTCTCCTAGGCGTTGAAATTATTTGGAAACTTTAAAGGGCACAAATACGCCGCTCTTCCGCCCGAGAAGAGAGAGAGAGAAAAAAAAAAAGAGGCAATATTCTAAAATTCAAACGCACCCACTAGCAACAGCACAACACTCGATATAAAAAGAATTTGAAAACGCTTCAATTAAAGTTGTTGTATATATAGAATCCTATGAATTACCGCCCGAGGGAACACGAGATCACTCACAAAGAATTTCGCCTCTAAATGAATGGAACACCATGAAAGTTTTTTTTTTTTTTTTTATCAAATATACGTCGCAAAATGCCGACTAACAGCAAATGCTGAAGCTATTATCACCAGTAATACTAGACCATAAGCGAGTTAGAAACTAACTGAATGGGCAAATCAACCTTGCGTCTTATAATGAGCAACCAAAGGGGAAAGGAAAATAGAGACATTAAATCTCCTGCCCAAAGGTCTTGCCTCAAAGGCCTCCCGTGCCTGCTACCTCGCCGCCACCGTATTCTTTCATCACATCTGGTAATGAACAGTACACAGGTACAGCTTCCTAAAGCTTCTCAGAGACGGAATCAACTTGGGTTTAATTTTGTTACAACATCTGCCAAATAATAATAATAATGTTACCAACTTCGAGGGGTTCTTCTACCCCCGCATTCCGACCTGAGGCCAGGTTCTCCTGCTCACCACCTGGTCAACTAGGTTGTTCGTGGTAGCTTTCCGATGACCCACATAATCATCACAACCTGGCTGACCCGGCACGACTAGCAGAAAGATCGGGGCCAGGTAGTAAGAATCAGGTAGTAAGAATCTCCCCGGATCTCACCCGTGTTCAACAACAATTATTGAGTTACACGAAAAAACAAGACATCGCGGAATTTACTGACGATAAGGAATATTAAAAATCTGATAATTAGTAATAATGGTAGAATTACCGAGAGAATGTTTGGTACATTTACCTAACAAATATGAGAATCCCTGGAGAAGCTACCTGGGATACCTGAGGAGGATTATCACATGGCGAAGATCATATCTGCTATCTGTTACTGGTTCAGGGGACTATCCACGACCCGGGAAGCACATAGGAAACTAAAGGTATATGAATATTGAATGCAAGTACTAATGTGTAAGATTTACCCATCATCTTACGTGTCCATGAGACAGACAAAAATGATAAGCAATCCTGTCAGAGACCCAAAAATTGAACAGGGTCCTATTTCACTCAACTGACAGGAGAGTAGTACCTCCCGGCGTGGCTGCTGTCTTCCAGCGTACCATCTACTGCAATGATAAGAACGTCACTGGAGAGAACCTGAAAAGACCAGCAAAGACTGCGTTGAGAAACTACTTTTGAAGACTACCCAAGGTACACCCCAGGGAAAAAATACTTGACAAATCTTCATTTAGAGACCGAAAAAGACTATGTCGTAATCGTAACAATTATTTTCCTACATTAATCAAGGAAAAAAAAAGAGATTTATTTCCTGCAGTTTTTTTTCCTCCAAGCTGGGCCACACGTTTCCTTAAAACAGTATAAACATCCTTTGACTTTCTTATTTTTTTTATAAACTTGTAAAAATAACAAGAATTTTTGTTTCTTCCTTTTTCGGGTCACCTTGCCTCGGTGGGAGACAGCTGATGTGTTAAAAAAAATACACGATTTGGTTTTTAGACAATATTTTCAGCTTTAAAATTCCACTCATTCCCTTTTTCCTTCTTATAATGATATATTAATTTCTCGTCTGTCTGACTCTCATGATTAGTTCGTGGGTTGGTACATTTTCTATGTTGGTTACAACTTTTTCTATGGGTTTCCAGCCTCTGTTGAAGCATTAACAGAAAAGAAAATCCATGAGTTCCAGAAGTTCCCCAAACTCAGACCATTTCTTCAGACAAAGCAGAAAATTCTTCCTTCTTCCCTGGCTGACCTTTCCGACCTCTTGTAGCCCTCTCCTCTTCCTCCTACACTCAACTCTTCTCACACGTCTTCTAACTGAATTTTATATAAGTCTCCCGTGCTGTGAGGTACGGTGAATATTTTGACGTTACAGAAACGCTTATAATGTAAAGTTTGTGATAAATGTAAAGAATCAGGGTAATTAATAACTCCTTGCAGATTACCTTTTATCAGTTCATCTAATAAAAACAACTCTTCCGCAAAAAAACATTCAATATAACCAGGGAGTTTCCTTTAAGCGTTATATTAAATATTTTGACTTCAGTTCCATAAAATATGACGCATAAGCAGATTTTTTTAAATTTTCAAGTTAAACCAAGTCACCTGGCCCCACCCACTACACGTACAGGAAACCATGCTGATTAACTAACATATAATATCGACCAGAGATCAACATGGCACTCCTGGGTCCTAGCAACTCACCCTGCACGAACTACAATCCCCCTCCTCACCTCTGTACTTCATGCATCTTGCACTGATCTACAGCAGCCATTACTGTTTTTTTGCTGACGTGTGTCTGACTAGTCTGCAGTATAATTAATTTCATATATCTCCTCCCCCCCCTTCCCTTTCGTTGCCACATTATATAATATAATAATTTTTATTTCTACAATTACATGATACAACTTATACAGACCATAGCTGACATCAGTGACATACTATATAGAAAGTCCCTGGTTATGCAGAGTATTTAGGTTATTTTTGTCTCCAGGATGCGACCCACACCAGTCGGCTAACACCCAGGTACCTACTTGCTGTTAGGTGAACGGGGACATCAGGTGTCTTAAGGTGCACTCAACGTATGAGCGGAGTGCGCTACCAACCGAGCTAGTTCTTAGTTAAATATACACAGTAAAAAAAATAATATAATAAAAACGAAACTAAAGAATGCTATATACCCTAAAACATAATTATTTTTAAACCTACCTGTATTACTGTGAAATGATCCATTATGTAACTCCAGCTTTATTTGTGGCACTCCTTTGTGCCAAGAACAGAATAAGTATATACTCTCAGTCATTATATTCTACAGTGGAAAAGATTATATTCTCATAGAGAATGCCACTAAATATTTATGAACGACCTGAATACTTTGTTAACTGAGGCTAATACTTCTGTGTACGATTTGTTGTTTGTAGATCATTATAATTTGTTGAGAGATTATTCCTGATGCAGCAACCAAGTAGTATAGCACCACTGGTGGGTCAACTAGGATAGCACCACTGGTGGGTCAACTAGGATAGCACCACTGGTGGGTCAACTAGGATAGCACCACTGGTGGGTCAACTAGGATAGCACCACTGGTGGGTCAACTAGGATAGCACCACTGGTGGTCAACTAGAATAGCACCACTGGTGGGTCAACTAGATAGCACCACTGGTGGGTCAACTAGGATAGCACCACTGGTGGGTCAACTAGATAGCACCACTGGTGGGTCAACTAGGATAGCACCCTTGTCAATGAGCACCATGTGTTTTGGGTCAATAGTGAGAGCACCTGGTGGCAACTAGATAGCACCACTGGTGGGTCAACTAGGATAGCACCACTGGTGGGTCAACTAGGATAGCACCACTGGTGGGTCAACTAGGATAGCACCACTGGTGGGTCAACTAGGATAGCACCACTGGTGGGTCAACTAGAATAGCACCACTGGTGGGTCAACTAGGATAGCACCACTGGTGGGTCAACTAGGAAGCACCACTGGTGGGTCAACTAGGATAGCACCACTGGTGGGTCAACTAGGATAGCACCACTGGTGGGTCAACTAGGATAGCACCACTGGTGGGTCAACTAGGATAGCACCACTGGTGGGTCAACTAGGATAGCACCACTGGTGGGTCAACTAGGATAGCACCACTGGTGGGTCAACTAGGATAGCACCACTGGTGGGTCAACTAGGATAGCACCACTGGTGGGTCAACTAGGATAGCACCACTAGTAGATCAACTAGGATAGCACCACTGGTGGATCAACTAGGATAGCTGAACTAGTTGATCCACTGGTGGATCAACTAGTTGAGCTGAAACGTACCGACAGTATGTTCACTCACAGGATGAGTGGCGTTGCTCACTACTGTTTCTGTGGCGCCAGTACTGTTTCTGTGGCGCCAGTACTGTCTGCATGACGGTGCGTTCACTCTCAGGGTAAGCAGCACTACCAAATACTGAATTTATGGTGGCATAAACATTCAAAGGATGAGTGACACTGCCCAGTACCATCTTCATGGTGGTATGGTTGCTCCCAGGATGAGTGGCACTGCCCAGTACCATCTTCATGGTGGTATGGTTGCTCCCAGGATGAGTGGCACTGCCCAGTACCATCTTCATGGTAGTATGGTTGCTCCCAGGATGAGTGGCACTGCCCAGTACCATCTTCATGGTAGTATGGTTGCTCCCAGGATGAGTGGCACTGCTCAATAAATTTTCTCCTGCCTACCTAGTGATGGGTCCGAGATCAGCGTTTCATTTACATTTCCCGACCAGCTTGGCCGTTAGTGCTCCCGGTGCAGCGCTGAGCACCACAGCCTGACTGATCAAGAACTGTCTGTGGGAAATAAGTTCCCTGATGAGAGAAGCTAGGGCTCTTCTAGTAATACCCTTTATTTATTAAGGATGTTGTGAAGCCTTGGACCTACCAGCTTGATGGTTTCAGAGATTATCGCCACCGAGGCTCGCTCTCTGAGAGGCTTCCAGGCTGACGGGTCTGGTAAGTCAGACTGTTGTTGCTCGCGGAACACAGTCCCGTCACATTCTCCAAATTATTCATGAAACGCACTGGCGACATCCATATGTGATCTCTTTTTTCGCACGGTATCTGTACAGACTGCAAAAGCAATTTATTGTTTATAAAATTGATTACGTTGCCTGTGATGTACGTGTGAGCGGTTTCGAGAGTTCCATCCTAGCGGCCCAGCCTGAAGCCAGGCTTTTCAACTGATCGCCTGTTTAACAATCAAAGAAAACTACCGGACTATTTTGTTAATTTTATTCTCAACTCGTGACTGGCCGTCTGAAAAGTTTTTGTTCCATCAGACGCTACTTCTTGTCTGAGCCTCAGTAACACTTACACTCACCTCGATTTGTATACAGACCTGTTGTGTCACCGTTTATGATTTCAATATTGTCAGTTTCCTTATTCTAGAGAGTCAGCGACCAGCGATGTATCACGGTTTGTTTGGAGTTCAGAACGCGTCGTGTGTGTCCGTAAAAGAAACTATAAGACTGACAGAGTTATTAACCTTAAACTGTCCAAACGTAGATCTACGTTCGCTCGCGTAGCGCTCCGAACGTAGATCTACGTTTTTTTACATGCTTTCAAATGGAGAAAATCAAGGTCGGAGCGCTACGCTAGTAAACGTATATCTACGTTTGGACAGTTTAAGGGTTTTAAAAGAGAAGTGTAAACAGGAACACAGGAAGTTTATTGATCTGTATATTTCGACCCCCTTCTGGGGTCCTCTTCAGCATATCAATCAACTTTCTGTGTTTCTGTGTCCACGTGGGTTAATATACAGGTGTTTCATATTTTTAACGGTGGTGTATCGCACTGACGTAAACTGATAAATTCATTAACGAATGACAAATAAATGAATATAAAATTACAAATGATTGGGAAAGCCTCGCCCCAGTTCAATACCTGTGATAGGAAAACATTGTTTTTGAAGTCAATCACTGCGGATATTAACATTAATATGAGCTGGTAATATTGAACTGATCACACACACACACACACTAACGAGCTACGAATCGACCCCTGCAGCCACAAACAGGTGCGTACACACAAATAGGTAAGTACACACAAACAGGTGAGTACACACACACAACTACAAATAGTTGAGTACAAACACACACACATTAATAAATTTGCATGAGAAACCGTACACTGAACGTGGCGTCACGAACACAGCTTCAGCCGTGTAACTACGAATAAGACACACGAAATCGTAGTGACACGATTGCAAACAAACCATAGCACACACGCTGACACAATTCTCTCACGAAGAAGTCGTCACAGATGGAGCCCAAGCAGCAGGAGGACCTGCCCAGGGAAGACAGTCAATGTCTTGAGTGTTGGTGCTAAAAATCTGGAACGAGCTGCATAAGGAGGCGGTGTTTGGAAAAGTCGGCACATGGTTTCATAAAGAGGTATGACAGGAGCCTGGAAACTAGCAACACTGGTTGGCTGTGGGTTAAAATAGGAGACCAGGAGCTGAGATTCGACCCCTCAGAAAGGGTATGTGGGTGAGTACACATGCATGCTTACCTTTTCTGTCCTCCCTTCATTCATCCCTTCATTCTTCTCTTCATTCATCCCTTCATTCATCTCTTCATTCATTTCTTCATTCCTCCTTTCGTTCCTCTCTTCATTCATTCCTTCATTCGTTCCTATCTTCATTCATCCCTTCATTCTTCTCTTCACTCATCCCTTCATTCCTCTCTTCATTCATCCCTTCATTCCTCTCTTCATTCATTTCTTCATTACTCTCTTCATTCATCCTTTCATTCTTCCCTCCATTCCTCTCTTTATTCCTCCCTTCATTCCTCTCTTCATTCCTCCTTTCGTTCCTCTCCATTCATTCCTTCATTCCTCTCTTCATTCATCCCTCTCTTCATTCATCCCTCTCTCATTCCTCCATCCCACTCGTCCACCCATCCTTCCCCTCCACATCTCCCATCCTTCCTCCCTCCCCTTCATTCGTCCCTCCCTCCCACTGACCCTTCCCCCCTCCCTCCTCCCCGCCCCTCCCTGGACTTACCATAATTTACACCCTGCCATAGTTTCTGTGTGGGTGATTCCGAGGATTTACATTTGCGGCTGCATGAATGGTGATTTTCACTTTAGGATTTACGGTAATAACTATTAAGGTGAGATTTATTACTATTTACAGTTACTCCCGAATTTATGGTATTCATTCCCATGAAGAGTAATGACATTACTTTTCATGCAACGATTTAAGACTCCTGAACCCGGGAAATGTAACATTAATTATATATATATTTTTTGTTTCACTGAAGAAACTCTTTAATTTATTCGACGATGATAATAATAATAATAATAATAATAATAATAATAATAATAATAATAATTAATATTAATACTAATAATAATTAATAATAATAAATAATAATAATTAATAATAATAATAATTAATAACAATAATAATTAATAATAATAATTATTATTATTAACAATAATAATTAATATTATTGTATAATTGTTTATACCCTTTATGATAAAAATCGATGACCACTATAAGGAATAACTGACTGTATAATAGCCACACTGCAATGTGGTACGGTAGCGTCAACACACAAAAAAGAAAGTTCCACGCGACCTTTGACCTTTCGATACCCCCTGACCTTCACAATAAAGACCTGGCTAACGGTCACAACCTTGTAGTGTCGACACTTGCATGAAATGCTTAACAGAATTCGATTCGCCACTTCAAAAGAGAACAGTCACGATATCAGGAGAATACGATAGCACAATAGCCTATGATACGTGGAAGAATGGTATTGATGAAAATGAGATACCAGGCAGTTTGAAAAAATATGTATATTAAATTGGTTTGCAACATATGAAACATAAATCGTTGATATACATCCAAGGTGTACTCCTGTTAACCCATCAAGACCATAGTTCCTGGGCCTTTCGTGTATCCATATGCTCTCGCGCTACCGTCCATGGGATGGATATGGAGTGAACAACAAACTAGCTGCTTTAACGACTAAATCTAAATCTAAAAATCTAATCAAGTACCACGATTCATTATTATTATTATTATTATTCATTATCACGAGATCTTACGTCGATCTATGGAAGACAATACTGTATAATCCGTCACTTACAAGTTAGAGAGTACAGACTAACCCAGAGTACATAGCATCCTTGGCGTTTAAACAACCTCTTTATATATCAGCAAGTTAACTTCCTCTTGAACTTCACACTACAACTCATACCCGACATTTAAACTAGTCACCTGCGAATACTTGCTTCGTTCCTTGACCCCCACCTCCCCCTCTCCCCGATTTTTATTATTATTATTATTATTATTATTATTATTATTATTATTAAGTGATACAGCGCTTGAGATTAGGAGGGAATCAGGCTTCATCTGAAGAGGGGTATCTCCAATTCTTTGGATGAAGAGCCCTTCATCGGCATCAAGAAAGCATATTCTCTCTCTCACCAACACTCCTTCCATGAAGGGTTAAAAACAACTGTTTATCTGCATGGTTTAACAAGCCATTAAAGCCAAACATGTAGAAGGATGACAGGCAAACATGTAGAAGGATGACAGGCAAACATGTAGAAGGATGACAGGCAAACATGTAGAAGGATGACAGGCAAACATGTAGAAGGATGACAGGCAAACATGTAGAAGGATGACAGGCAAACATGTAGAAGGATGACAGGCAAACATGTAGAAGGATGACAGGCAAACATGTACTAACATGCACTAACATGCACTAACATGCACTAACATGCACTAACATGCACTGACTGAACGAAATGTCTTTTTATTCATATTGACGGCATCGTTACACCTTCTACCTTTCCCAGTTTCAATACTTAAGTACTTTTGCCAAAATCTTTAATCAAGTGGTAATTTCAGAGACTTTTTAGAAGGGAGGGGGAAACCTTTGTTATATGACGTTTCGCCCACAGAAGGGGCTTCATCAAGAACCAGTGAAAACGCTGCCTCATGAAGCATACAAACAATCTGAGGTCACGTCAGGTGGTGGTGAGGTCAGTCCAGGTGATAGAGAGTGGGCGAGGCTTGTATCTGGGCAGTCAGGTCGAGGAGTGGACAATGTACTTACCTATACGTGGTTGCAGGGGTCGAGGCTTAGCTCCCGTGTGTGCGGTTGATGAGTTTCGCGCACATGAATGGGGACACGGTGTTCCACAGGGGTCAGTATTGGTGCCTTTGTTGTTCACAATATACATAAACAACACAGATGAGGAGAAAGGTGGAATACTGCAGCAGGCCTACTGGACCATGCTTGGCAGGTCTAACTCTTACCCACACCCTCTCATATACCTTTCCAACCTGGAAAAATAAACACATAAGCAGTATAATGTGATCCTTTATTGACAACGTTTCGCCCACGCAGTGGGCTTTATCGAGTCACAGACAGATCTACCTGGAAAATGAGCAACATGGAGATATATATAGGGTACAGTCAGGTGGAGAATGCTGGGTCAGGTGGAGAAAGCTGCATGTGAGTCTTAAAAAGTAGTGTGATAGTTAAAAACATAGTGTGACGTAAAGGACCTGCAGTGTACCATTCTTGAGTTCTAGGTGGGATAGCGTTGAAGAAGTTTCTTGGCCATGTAATGGCTGCAGCAAATTATACGTTGGCGGAACATCCAGAGACCTACAAACACGCATTTCAGAACACCAGTACGCAGGCAGATCTGACGACTCAAGAAATGCCTGTGTTCAACACCGAAATTTACACAACCATTTAATCAACTACAGAAACGCAAGACTCATCGCCAGAGAAGACAACACGCAATACCGAAGAATCCTAGAATCATCACTCATCTGTATATCCAACAACTTCAACCAGAACAACGGCTTCTACAACATAGCTGAACCTATTGCCAAGAAACTTCTTCAACGCTATCCCACCTAGAACTCAAGAATGGTACACTGCAGGTCCTTTAAGTCACACTATGTTTTTAACTATCACACTACTTTTAAGACTCACATGCAGCTTTCTCCACCTGACCCAGCATTCTCCACCTGACTGTACCCTATATATATCTCCATGTTGCTCATTTTCCAGGTAGATCTGTCTGTGACTCGATAAAGCCCACTGCGTGGGCGAAACGTTGTCAATAAAGGATCACATTATACTGCTTATGTGTTTATTTTTCCATTGTGTCGGTATTTTATACCATTTATTTCCACCTTTCCAACCTATTTTGAAAGCTACTCAGAGGTCGCTCTTCACTGACGCTACTAATATGCAAACATTCGGAGCACCAGAAATAAAATAGACGAATTATGGCTAACTGCAAGAAACATTGTAATGATCAAGGACCTGCCTAGTATGGGCCAGTTGGCATGCTGCCAATGATGAATACTCTTGCTGCTGCTACGAATCTGCCCGGATTTCTTACTCTATTTCTGTAACATTGAAAGCTCCTGATGTGTTGATCGCAGCATGAAAGGCCTAGAGCTATTATTCAACTCCCCTTGTGGTTATTTTGCATCTTTTATCGCTCGTTCGCGACTCTTATATATATATTATATATATATATATATATATATATATATATATATATATATATATATATATATATATATATATATATATATATATATATATATATATATATATATATATAACTCCCAGGAAGCAGCAGTAGCAGAGGGAGACATGACCCAAGAAGCTGAGGTCAAACAAAGAGGTTAAAGAGGTTCCATGAGATGGTACAAGACGCTGGCAACAAGCAAGGGCTTCAAAAGGGCTTTCCGAGTTTCAGCCAGAATTGGTAAGCACACTTGCATATACACGAGTACATGTACAGCTTCATTTCAGGGACGTGTTTACAGCAGCGCTGCTCTAATTCCATGACACGGAAGCCCAACCATGATGCTCCTTCCATTCACAGCTTTAAGATAAAGTACGGCAGGTCCGAGTGGTTAGTTGGTAGGTTGTCAATCAGGACAATTCAAGAGGCAGCGGCAGTGTTTCGACCCCTGGAAGAACAAGCGAGTACTCCATGAACAAAATCCCATTCTTACTTTCTCCCATTAAAACAGTGTTATGTAGTTGCTATATACTGCTTAACCTAACTGTATCAATCCTAGAAGGTTTCAACCCTTTAAACATCAGCTTTATGGACTTCAGTTTGCGAAAGAGAGGTTCAGTGTAAAGTCGAAATATACAGCAGTCGTATTATACGGAGTAAATGTACCTGTATCAGGTTTCCAAAGTTTTTGTATCCTTGCAGCCCGGCTTGAGGCCAGGTTTTTCTGTCGATTGTCAGTTCAACCAGGCTGTAGATCACTCACTTCGCAGAGGTAGTGATCCAGTTTCCTCTCGAAAACTTCTACACTTGTGTTTCAACATGGATGTTGACACAGTATTCTTTTGTGCCAGCGGCTTTCATGGTTCTTCACTACGTCTTTCACACTTCCTCCTGCATCTCACACTGCAACATCATGGAATCTTGATTCTGAGGACCTGTACATAACCTTCTTCACGGCAACATCTACTACTACAACTAACCCATCTTTTTGGGTATGACCTACTTCCACTGGGGAATCCCGCCTACCAGTGACTATGCCCTCGTCTACTACACGTCCCTTTCCACCTGACGTTAGTATATAAGCGCCAGCCTCCTTGCCTCTGCTCCAGAAACTCAACAACTTCGGTGGTGTTCACACAACTCCAAGGCCGAGGGACTGATTACCTCCTCTTTTGTATATAGTTCTACTGTCCTAGAATTTGTATTGATAAAGCCACTGGATGGCAAAACGTTTACAATAAAGATACCCAGATGTTGCACATGTGTCTTTATTTCACATCTCTCACTCCAATGCAGTAGTGAGTGGATTTGCGTCTAGGCACTCAAGTATTTTCCACATATAATTATAAGAACATAAGAAAGGAGGAACACTGCAGCAGGCCTGTTGGCCCATACTAGGCAGGTCCTTCACAATCCGTCCCACTAACAGAACACTTGCTCAGTCCAATTTTCAATGCTACCCAAGAAATAAGCTTTGACAATTCCATTCACTCATTTGCGAGTCCCACTCAAATCCAACCCCTCTCACTCATGAATTTATCCAACCTAAATTTGAAACTACCCAAGGTCCTAGCTTCAATAACCCTACTAGGGTTAAACATTCTCAGCAATTTACATGGTTTACTGATGTATGCGGGTAGTAAATGATCTCTCTATCTCTCCCGCCTTGAATGGAGCTGCAAGAACTAAGCAATATTCTCAACGAGAGAGCACAAGTGACTTGAATAGTGTCATCATTGATATGATTTCGTTCTAGCACTTTTCTGGCCTTTGCGGTATTTAACTTACTATATTATCTGAGAGGTCATCTCACATCATACCCAAAACTTGTAAACTTTCTCTACGTTCTGCGAGATGATCCTCTTTTGTTTTTTGTATCCAGTGCTCTTTCTGAATTTCGTTTTCAGTTGGATTTGGTAACCACTGAACACAGTTATATTTTATTGCCTACTAAAGGCTGCTAATATCTGCTCGAAAATTGTCTGTATCTTCTACTTCATGCTTATTTTGGTATTGTCAGCAAAAAGTTTACGTGAAGCTGTCCATAATGCTTCTTTTTATCTGTGTGCTATGAAGATAAAAACAGTAAATGTGCCGGCACCGTGAACTTTGTACTTTACAAAGGCTAGATCTGTCTTCATTTACTACTACTCTTTCTGTTTATTTCGTTAGAAATTGAATATCCATATTTCTACTTTTCTTGTTATACCTATTGACTTATTTCTAGGAGCCATCACCAGTTAATCACATTAGTCAAATGGCTTAGTGAAGTCCTTCACTAGAACTAAGAGCTCTTCACCAGCATCAAGACCTTCACCGGCATCAAGAGCCCTCCACCAGCATTATGTTCTTATGTTCATCAAGGCACCATCAAAAGCCCCCTTTACTGGTATCAAGGCACCTTAATCAAGAGCCTTTCACCAGCATCAAGGCACCGCCCATGAGGAAAACTGTCACATGTGATATGTTCTCTTCTTGGCCTCAGTACTAACATAGCAACCTATCTTAATTATGCTGATTATTATTATTATATTTAGGAGGCGAATGGCTAAACCCGTAGGTTTACAGCGCCTGGGAATGGGAGGAACTCGACCTAAAAGGAAGAGGCGAGGAGCTCCCATGCCTTCATTAATTTGGCTAAACTTTAGGTAAAATGTCTAACTTGTTTGTCAGTATCTAAATTCTGAGTGAGAGAGATGAGGGAGAGAGCCAGTCCTCAGGTGACCCCAGTTTTTATACACGACTTTCGCACGATGCAACGACACGAAGTTAATATTAATTAAGTTTATTTAGACACACGAATACATAAGTACACTTATCATGCATAGTGTAAATTACCCAATAAAACCAAAAAAAAGGGTCAGATAAAGTGACTTATTTTTTCACTAGGGTCCTAGTAATATTTTATTTCTTAAATTATTATTATTTTAAAACAAGCTGTAAAACCGTATGGGTAATATAGCGCTACGTATTCAGGCATCAATAACGAAAATCAGGGAGCGGGTGGAGGCGTGAAGCCATGACAAGTGATTTGTTTGCAATCGTATTATTACGATTTCGTAAAAATCAATAACACCTTCATTCATAGCAGTGATTACAGCGGGAGGGGCAGTGACTGGTGCACGCGTGGGGGGCAGTGACTGGTGCACGCGCGGGGGGCAGTGACTGGTGCACGCGCGGGGGGCAGTGACTGGTGCACGCGCGGGGGGCAGTGACTGGTGCACGCGCGGGGGGCAGTGACTGGTGCACGCGCGGGGGGCAGTGACTGGTGCACGCGCGGGGGCAGTGACTGGTGCACGCGCGGGGCAGTGACTGGTGCACGCGCGGGGGCAGTGACTGGTGCACGCGCGGGGGCAGTGACTGGTGCACGCGCGGGGTGCAGTGACTGGTGCACGCGCGGGGGGCAGTGACTGGTGCACGCGCGGGGGGCAGTGACTGATGCACGCGCGGGGGGCAGTGACTGGTGCACGCGCGGGGGGCAGTGACTGGTGCACGCGCGGGGGGCAGTGACTGGTGCACGCGCGGGGGGCAGTCAGTTAAGTGGAGCAGCGTTAACCCTGGCCAGTAACTGCATATGGTCGTCAAGGCAACCTCTAATAATACTTCATTTCCAGCCTAGGAGGCTTGGTCTGAGACCTCCCCCCCTCCCCCCCCCGCCCTGAGGAAAAGGTAATCCACAGAACCACTAACATGACCCAACCATCCCCCCCCCATCCCTTAAATAATAATAAACTAAAGGAAAAAAAGTTGCACTTACACACATACACACACAAAAAAAGCCGTGTCTATAGACAAATGTCTTTGACAACTAGTAACTACTACTACTAATATTACAAAACTAAGCGATAAACCCACAAGGGTCACACATACTACTACTACTACACACACACTACACCTGTTATTATTATTATTATTGTTATTATGGGGAAGTGCCCAGAGAGTGGAAGTCAGGTTCGATCTACGAAAGAGAACAGCTCCAATTTCTTGGATTAAGAGCCTCTCACCGTCATCAAGGAACCTCCCTGGAAGGGACCACAGTGCATCAAACTACCTCCTTACTCTACTTGTCCGTCAAGCCGCATCTAGCCACTCGCGCTAAACCCGTGAGGAAACACTCAGCGCAGGAAGTGGTGGAGGCTCGATTCTCCGTCCGCTAGTGGTGGGGCCCAGTGCTTCGCCAGGCTGTAATTATCAACTCATTTAATGATCTAAGTCACTATTTTATTTTTAATGACGCTCTTTGCACTTGAAGGGCAGCCTTGATGCTGAAGGGCAGCCTTGATGCTGAAGGGCAGCCTTGATGCTGAAGGGCAGCCTTGATGCTGAAGGGCAGCCTTGATGCTGAAGGGCAGCCTTGATGCTGAAGGGCAGCCTTGATGCTGAAGGGCAGCCTTGATGCTGAAGGGCAGCCTTGATGCTGAAGGGCTCTTGATCCCAGTAATTAAGGAGTTTGATTCTTTGAATATAATCCGATTTCCTAACCCACACCCCCTTTCCCCATTCTCCAGGCGCTGCATGACACCCACGGGTTTAGAGCTTCACGGGAATGTAATAAAAATCAAGGCCTCTTTTTTTTAAAGGCTTTTTTAAAAAAACAAACATTACTATGTAATTTGTAGGAGTTCTCTGCATATTTTACTTTATTAAATTTTTTAATTAAACAACATAAATTAAACCAAGACGACTGGACAATTTGTATAAACGTTTGTTAACTCTTCAATCTGAGGTAATTATTTCTGCACAGTAAACAGGCGATGTCACAATATGAAGAACAACCACTGTGAAAAATATTAGAATTCCAATCGCTTTCGTGACCACCGTATGTCCTTGGGTAGCGAGTACAACATCCAGTCCTACTGCATGCGCTACTCGGATTGTGTGGTTCAGTGGACTTGAGCGTCATGTGTTTTCGCTCATCATGAGGTGGGCCAAAGCATCATGGGTTCGACCCCTGGCTAGTGTAGTGTAGTTATTAATCAATACCACTCGTTCGTGGTTACAGTTATATATATATATATATATATATATATATATATATATATATATATATATATATATATATATATATATATATAAACTGTAATAGAGACGTTGTATTGAGTATTCGTGGAGGAGCCCGGCCTGTCCGTCTGCCTGTTCCTTAGGTCTAGTGGAGTGAGCTGGTTAAGTAAGGTTAGTCAGGAAACAGGACAAGTGTTTTCTGACGCGGGGTCATAGTCATATGATGACCCGCAGCTGGAGCTTTTAGTCATATGACCGAGGCCTTCCTCTGGCTTACTGGGCCACCCCATTAAAAATTAAGGTTATAATCATAACCAATTTACTATACTAGAGGGCTCTGTGGGAAAGCTTGTGTGCGAGATACAAACAGGCATCACGTGACTTAATTAAGGCTTGGCCAGGGAGCCTACCTATAAAATGGGGTTATCACAGCATATACTACACAAATATTAGACTGTTGAGAGAGAGAGAGATCCGTGGTGTGGTGTGTGGAGAGATGGCAACCCACACATCATGGCAGGCAGCAATCTGGGAAGAGGAAGATCAACCTTGGCTTTTCTGGGTCCACTGTCACTCCCCCCAACCCCCCCATCACCATCTCTCCCTCTTCTCCTTCCTCACCACCACCACTATTATAACCAGCATTTCTCTTTCAATAGTCATCATTACCACCACAACCACATCTTCCTCCACAGTCACCATCATTATTGCTGCCAGCATTTATCTCTCAACCGTCATTATTATCCCCACAATCACATCTTCCTCACAACCACTATTACCAACATCTTTCAACCACTACTACCACCTCTTCCTCCTCCATCAAAACACACACACACCAGGAGCTGTGAATCGACCCCTGCAACCACAACTAGGCGAGTACACACACACAGCACAACGCACTCAAAATCGCCACTTAAAGCACGCTGAGGGTACAATTTTACCACGAGAGACAATTTGTATTCAAAGGCGTGTTTGTCCCTGAGTTTATGGCATTTCCTAAGTCATCTAGAACTATAACTGTGTAATATCTCCCCTGACTTTTTCCACACACGTATACTTATTCTAGTCTCTGATGGTGACCTCATTTAATGGACAATTCACCTTAATGATCTTTGGAACCTTCAGATGCGTCTTATACCATGATGCCACCTGTGACAGCATTGTTATTCTGGTCACCACAATTCTAAAAACATTCACTACGTCTCTTACTTTCATCCATAAATCTACATGAAGGTAAAAGTGGACGTTAATGATGCATATTTATCCCGTTTCTCCCGTCTGCATTGCTGTGATATCCATGGATTTTTTTCAATATATATGTGAAAAGATTCGTTACTTCAGATACTTTTATCTCGACTTTTGTGTGACGATATCATCAAGCTGTTAGTGGGCTGTTAAGAATACACACTTATTCCGTTCCTTATTAATAACACTGTCGAAAATATTACACTCCCCCCCCAAAAAAAAAAAAGTATTGCCCACATACCTTGAAAGTCTTATCTTGAGGGGTCCAGTAAAACAAGTTTTTCTTAATAATGTGCACTAATTTTAGGTAAAAAAAAATTAAGACGAATATCCTATAAGACAGCAACAAAACAACACATGTCTTAGTTCACGGGGCGAGTTACGAATCAAATCGTTCCAGTTTTCACGCCTCGACGTTTCGAGAGGACAAAACTAGGGAGAGTTCACCCAGGGAGGAGCGTACAACCACCCTCACTCACAGTCCACAACACACTGAGCTCTACTATGCACGTTTTCTCCATCTCAAGCGCGGAGCCGTCTATGCCACAGAGGTGCCAAGTGATGTTTTTGTTGGCTGCAACATTTATTTATTCAGTATAACACATTTTAAATACCTCATTCATCGCTTCGTTGAATCGAAGATTGAACCCTTGGTGGAAATGCCGCATTTTTTTTCCATTGGATACTACGAATTCACGAATACATTGTGCATATGATATTGTCATTCGTAAAAAGTGTCTCCGTTTATGCTTCACGCTGATATATTACTGTTTTACGAATTGACTCCAAAGACTTTGCTGAATAAACAGTTTAAAATTTATGAAAACACAGTCAAATAATCGATCAGACCTGAGTCAAAGTAGGACTATTAACTAGCATTAACTGGCGGTGATGGCTATTTAAAGCGACATAAGAAGCTCAAGTCAGAGCTGAGACCAGGGCTTGAGACAAGATGGGTTACCATAGCAACTGACAGTCAGGTGACGGAAGCATCCACTGGGTGGGGACAAAAGTGAGATTACACCCAGAACGAATCACCTATGCATGGATTAGACGGCGATGCAGCGCTGCACGTTACGACTTCCTTAATAACCTATCTGGGCCGCGCATATGACAACCTCTTAAATGAACTCTAGTAATTGGGACGGCTGTACTCGCAGCCTTGGCATTCCTGTTAGGCACTCTGCAAGACAGCCTTGACTGATAGTGGGAAAGGGGAAGAAGATTTTCGTATGACGGACCACCTTCGTTTTATATATATATATATATATATACACACACTTTCCCTTAAAACTGACCGATAAATTTTGTTAAGAAACGAAGGAATAATATCACTAAAGAGTCAAGGAAATCCTTCGCTAAAAATAAAATAGTAGATGAAGACCTTCGCTAAAAAGCGAACGAAGGAGGGGGAGGGATAAAACGAAGAAGAAAAGCGAGTGAGGAAGAAGTTTACGATATCGTCTTGAGTAGGAACGTAATGAGGTAAGGAAGATAGTGAGCGCTGGGACCTCTCTGCTTACTGAACTGCTTGGCTAGGGTGAGCAGGAGAGCAGGAGAGCAGGGGAGAGAGGATGAGGAGGGGGAAAAGAGGACAGGAAGAGGAGGGGAGGAAAAGAATAATAGGAAGACAGTAAGAGGAGGGGAGGAAGAGAATAAGACGAGGAAAGGAAATATAGAGAGGAGGAGGAGAAGAGATAGAGAGAAAGAGAAGGAAAAGGGGGGGGAGGCGAGAAGGGGAGGAAGTGTGTGAGCTAAAGAAGAAGGGGGAACAGGAAATGGAAGAGAAGAGAAAGGCAAAAGAAAAGGCGTCGAAAGAAGAAATTGTTGATGAATAAAAAAGATAAGATAAAAGAAAGAGGATGGGAAGCAACAAGAGAGATTTAGATGAAGAAAGAGGATAACCCAACGTCGAAGACAGAAATAACGAAGAGAAGGAAGAGACACAAAGATAGTAGCAAAGATGTACCAAGTGACCAAAGTTGTATTGAATATAACGAAACGCTAAACCTGTAGGGATGTGTGCGTGGGAGGTAATTTAAACACAAGGATTGTGGGGGCTCGATCCTCTCTTTTACATATCTCGAGATGCAGCAAATAAGTCAAACTCAAAACACTAGGAAGAGTCCACGTGAGTAACACACTTGTATTGTTTTTGTACTAAGAACATGAGAAAGAAGGAACACTGCAGCAGACCTAATGGCCCATGCCAGGCAAGTTCAAGTCTCCTACCGGCTTAAGCCAAGTCAGGTCAGGTCACATTCACTCTCTCTCCTATCTCCTGTGATATTTGGTTGTCTCTTGTTTGCTTTATTCCTTCAAAAACTATAACGGAGGAGGGAGGGGTAATAATCTATAGCCAATAGTATGAAAGAGCCAATTTGAAAAGCCAATTTTAAAGGAGGGCTGCATTTTTTTTTTGGTAATTTTTATAAATAACAATAAAATTTTGTAATTGTTGACACTGCCGCGGGGGCGTTGACCCCCGAAACCTCTCCAGGTATACTGTGCAGTGGGGAACCTACACAAAAATGAATTCATAATTTCACGTGAGGGCCGCATCCATTTCTTAGAAGGGCCACATGCGGCCCTCGGTCCGCAGGTTGGGGACCCCTGGATTCTATACCATCATTGCATAGTATGCTATCTTTCCCAGGAGAAACCCCCTTAGGGAGGGGTGTGGTTAAGGGGAGATATACTTCCCTTTATAAGGTTGAGACGAGGAACAGAGAGAGTATGCAGAGAACAGAGCTCTGTGTCTGACTGGGGTGAGCAGATGGAGCTTTCTGTTACCATCTGGCAAAGGCACTCGTTGATAGACAGGTGGCTTGTTTTGCGTGTGCTTACCTATATATGGTTGAGGGGGTCGATTCACAGCTCTTGGCGTGGGTACTCACCTAATTGCGGTTGCAGGATTAGAATCGTAGCTCCTGGCCCTGCCTCTCTACTGGTCACTACTAGGTCCCCTCTCTCTCCCTGCTCCATGAGCTTTATCAAACCTCGTCTTAAAACTATGTATGGATCCTGCCTCCACTACGTCACTTTCCTGACATGTCTATGACTGAAGAAATACTTCCGAACATCTCTTTGACTCATCTGCGTCTTCAACTTCCAATTGTGACCCCTAGTTTCTGTGTCCCATCTCTGGAACATCCTGTCTTTGTCCACCTTGTCAGTTCCTCTCAGTATTTTATATGTCGTTATCATGTCTTCCCTAACCCTCCTGTCCTCCAGTGTACTCACCTAGTTGTACTCACCTAGTTGTGGTTGCAGGGGTCTAGTCATAGCTCCTGGCCCCGCCTCTTCACTGGTCGATAGTGTGTGTGTGTATTACACCACCTGTGAGAGTATTCTTCAGTTTCAAGTACTGTAATAGTTCATTATGTAGACCCCATAAGTTCTATAATATACCCTACAGTGACCAATAGTTAAACTGTACAAGTTACGTATTTTGCTGTATTTCTATTAAGGGTCATACAGCGCTGTGTATAAACTGTGGAATACAGTTTTGAAGAGAGACACCACTCACTTCCCCCATCATTTTATTCAACAATAAAGCTATTGAAAGACCGACCATCAGTGTGCTGGTAACTGATGTGTGAACTACATGGGAAGTGGTCACCCACTTTAGTTATGATAAATTAGACACATGTGCAACACTTGGGAATCTTTACTGCGGAAACGTTTCGCCCCCCACAGTGGCTTCATCAGTCCCTTTGGTCAAGAATGACTGACTAATTAAATCGACTCCAGGCTGAGGGACTGATTACTTCAATCTCTTGAGCTTCACTATTCTTCTTAGTATAGGACTGATGAAGCCACTGTGGGGCGAAACGTTTCCACAATAAAGATCCCCGGGTTGCCCATGTGTCTGATTTATCAACTTGTTGGTATTCTGAACCGTTCGTCTACTTGGTGATACTAAGAAGATTGGAGCAGACTCCAATTTTCTCAGTATAACCAATATAAAGTAGCAACGGGAAATGTCAGTAAAGTAGCAACGGGAGATGTCAGTATAGTAGCAACGGGAGATGTCAGTAAAGTAGCAACGGGAGATGTCAGTAAAGTATCAACGGGAGATGTCAGTAAAGTAGCAACGGGAGATGTCAGTAAAGTAGAAACGGGAGATGTCAGTAAAGTAGCAACGGGAGATGTCAGTAAAGTAGCAACGGGAGATGTCAGTATAGTAGCAACGGGAGATGTCAGTAAAGTAGCAACGGGAGATGTCAGTATAGTAGCAACGGGAGATGTCAGTAAAGTAGCAACGGGAAAATGTCAGTAAAGTAGCAACGGGAGATGTCAGTAAAGTAGCAACGGAGATGTCAGTAAAGTAGCAACGGGAGATGTCAGTAAAGTAGCAACGGAGATGTCAGTATAGTAGAACTGGAGATGTCAGTAAGTAGCAACGGGAGATGTCAGTAAAGTAGCAACGGGAGATGTCAGTATAGTAGCAACGGGAGATGTCAGTATAGTAGCAACGGGAGATGTCAGTAAAGTAGCAACGGGAGATGTCAGTAAAGTAGCAACGGGAGATGTCAGTATAGTAGGAACTGGAGATGTCAGTAAAGTAGCAACGGGAAATGTCAGTATAGTAGCAACGGGAGATGTCAGTATAGTAGCAACGGGAGATGTCAGTAGAGTAGCAACGGGAGATGTCAGTAAAGTAGCAACGGGAGATGTCAGTAAAGTAGCAACGGGAGATGTCAGTAAAGTAGCAACGGGAGATGTCAGTATAGTAGCAACGGGAGATGTCAGTAAAGTAGCAACGGGAGATGTCAGTATAGTAGCAACGGGACATGTCAGTAAAGTAGCAACGGGAGATGTCAGTAAAGTAGCAACGGGAGATGTCAGTAAAGTAGCAACGGTAGATGTCAGTATAGTAGCAACGGGACATGTCAGTATAGTAGCAACGGGAGATGTCAGTAAAGTAGCAACGGAAGATGTCAGTATAGTAGCAACGGAAGATGTCAGTAAAGTAGCAACGGGAGATGTCAGTATAGTAGCAACGGGACATGTCAGTATAGTAGCAACGGGAGATGTCAGTAAAGTAGCAACGGGAGATGTCAGTATAGTAGCAACTGGAGATGTCAGTATAGTAGCAACGGGAGATATCAGTAAAGTAGCAACGGGAGATGTCAGTAAAGTAGCAACGGGAGATGTCAGTATAGTAGCAACGGGAGATGTCAGTATAGTAGCAACGGGAGATGTCAGTAAAGTAGCAACGGGATATGCCAGTAAAGTAGCAACGGGAGATGTCAGTATAGTAGCAACGGGAGATGTCAGTAAAGTAGCAACGGGATATGCCAGTAAAGTAGCAACGGGAGATGTCAGTAAAGTAGCAACGGGGGATGTCAGTAAAGTAGCAACGGGGGATGTCAGTATAGTAGCAACGGGAGATGTCAGTAAAGTAGCAACGGGGGATGTCAGTAAAGTAGCAACGGGTGATGTCAGCAAAGTAGTAACGGGGGATGTCAGTATAGTAGCAACGGGAGATGTCAGTATAGTATCAACGGGAGATGTCAGTAAAGTAGCAACGGGAGATGTCAGTAAAGTAGCAACGGGGGATGTCAGTAAAGTAGCAACGGAAGATGTCAGTATGGTAGCAACGGAAGATGTCAGTAAAGTAGCAACGGGAGATGTCAGTATAGTAGCAAAGGGAGATGTTAGTAAAGTAGCAACGGGGGATGTCAGTAAAGTAGCAACGGAAGATGTAGGTATAGTAGCAACGGAAGATGTCAGTAAAGTAGCAACGGGGGATGTCAGTATAGTAGCAACGGGAGATGTCAGTAAAGTAGCAACGGGAGATGTCAGTAAAGTAGCAACGGGAGATGTCAGTAAAGTTCCAGTAAAAGTTCCCAACAGTTGGCTGTACGGAAAGAAACGGTGTAGCAGCGTCGTGATTACTTCCCCTACTGTGAGTAAGAAGGGGCAATTCCCTTCCACTTATGATGGCGTGTAGTTTCTATCTCATTACTCCTTTTTACTGAAAAAAGGGGGAGTTTCATGCCTCTCTCTCTCCGGCGATGTGACACTCTCTACTGGGTCAAACTTTTTATCTTGCTCTGTTTCCCCCTTTCACTCTCTCTCTCTCTCTCTCGTACTGACTGCATTTCTTGTTTTTATCTGCAGGTTTATATTTATTTATTTAACAAGTCTTTGTCTCAGCAATTCCATCTTTATTTTCTCTTATCTTTCTGTATTATTTGTTTACTTCTTACTTCCTCTTCTCTTCACCACTCTCTCATATTATTATTCTCACAGATACATTGTGGTCCTGAATGGCACCTACTTTCAGAGAGCCTCGTCCACCTCCCAGTGGGGTGGTGAGTGAGCTCTGGATACAGCAGGTATTGTCGTTCTGGCTCGCAAGGAGAAGGGAAAATGAAGCTGGTTGTTTATGAGTCCTTGGTTACCCTAACAAGTGTGTCACCTATCCCTTTCTGAAAAAAAAGAGGAATTGTGTACTTTTCCTCCTCGTGCTTCCAAGGACTTCAGTTATATTGGGACGAAGCTGTGGCACATCAAGTGGCCCATTAAATACAGTTACACAAATTATCATGCATACTAACGTATGGGTAAATTTCCTGGGATAACCCCAAAAAAAAGTCAGAGTGAGTTATTTCCATTGGGGTCCTTGATTTCCATTGGAGTTCTTGATATTCATTGGGGTTCTTGATTTACATTGAGGGCACGTTTCGATAATTTCAGACACAGAAGTGCAGTCCCACGCTCCCTGCTTATGGTGTATCCAGGGTAGCATGGTGGATACATCCGGACGCTAGTGGCTGCCATCCCGTGTGCTCAGCTGAAGTTCCCTTAGCGGTGGGCAACGAACTGTGCTGAGGCTTCCCTTAATGAATGTATTGTTCACCTCTTAGTTTTTTTATTCTTTCTTTCTGAACTATGGCAAACAACACACACACACACACACACACACACACATTTTTTTTTTAAATTTATCCTCCATTTCTTCGTCTGACCATTCCGTTTGCTACCATATCTTTATGCCTCCCTCTTTCTCTCTCTCTCTCTCTCTCTCTCGTCCACATTTTATGCAGCATTTTCAGAGATAAACTGGGATGACTTTTATTTACTCTCCTTTGACGATTGTACCTCCGCTATGGACGCTCTCTGCCACGTTTGTGACCCTTCTAAATATCCTCAGGCCAGGGAAGGGCGTGGAAGGACGGAGGAGGAGAGGGCGTGGAGGGACGGTGGAGGAGAGGGCGTGGAGGGACGGTGGAGGAGAGGGAGTGGAGGGAAGGTAGAGGAGAGGGAGTGGAGGGAAGGTGGAGGAGAGGGAGTGGAGGGACGGTGGAGGAGAGGGTGTGGAGGGAAGGTGAAGGAGAGGGAGTGGAGGGAAGGTAGAGGAGAGGGAGTGGAGGGAAGGTGGAGGGAAGGTCACAGGTGTTGAGCGAAGATACTACAGATGGAAAGGGAAGAAGAGACAGACATGGAGAGTCGTGAGAAGAGAGCCTGGAGGGAAGAGGACTGGACTGGCGAGAGAGGGAGAGGAAAGGGAATAAACGTGGAGGGGAGAAATGCTTCAAGAAAGGGTAGAGTTTCAGCCAGTGTTACCGGTGCCTCCACTACCTTCCTCTTCCTCCAGTTCGTTCCTCTTCTTACCGACCCAAAAATGTATTTAATAACGTCCCTGTGGCTTGTGTATAAGGATTCCCCCCTCCTTGCCCTCTTTGCTGTTGTGTCTCTGCTACTCACAGTTCAAACATTCTGCCCCCTTGTCTGCCTTCTCAAATTCTAGGAGTATTTTCCACGCTATAATCATATCTCCTTTGCGCCCTCTTCCCTTGCTTATGAAAGGCTATCGATGCAAGAATCAGATCTATGCTTTCCTTCCTTGGCTCAGTTCTGATTACCTCTCGTTCTCCAGGTGCTGTATGATCTCTATAGATTTATGGCTCCCATATATAATTAAAATAAGAATAATAATTTCACACACATCTCTCTCTCTCTCTCTCTCTCTCTCTCTCTCTCTCTCTCTCTCTCTCTCTCTCTCTCTCTCTCTTTCTCAAATAAAAAGAAATACGTGCAAGCAGAGGTTAAAAGTGTGTGGGAACTGGGTCTGCGGAGTTGCTGAAAAGAGCAACTTGACAAAATCCTTTCACGGTGGGTGGGTGGCCCAGTCAGCTGCCAGAGCGACCTCCTCCTCCAGAGTCACGTCTCTGGCGGTGTTTGGTAAACCTGGTGTTTTACCTGTGCGATCAACCTGTAAACCAAACTCCAGAATCTTGGTGTTTTACGCGTGCTAGCAACTTTAACCCAGATTAAAAAAAAAAAAACTGAGGTTTTATGTATTGGTGGAATGTTAAACCAAACCTCCTGAACTCTCGGTGTTTTATTTGTGGAAGGAAATCTTAAACCAAACTCCAAAAACCCTGGTTCAGGCTATTTAGTTTGTCGGGTTTAAAGCCTATCGGTTGCACCTCAAATCATTCAGCCTACTACTAGCCTAAGCATTAACATAAAGATCACTGTAATCCTTAATTTTTTTATTATTTTATTAACACATCGGCCGATTCCCAACAAGGCAGGGTGGCCCGAAAAAGAAAAACTTTCATCATCATTCACTCCATCACTGTCTTGCCAGAGGGGTGCTTTACACTACAGTTATAAAACTGCAACATTAACATCCCTCCTTCAGAGTGCAGACACTGTACTTCCAATCTCCAGGACTCAAGTCCGGCCTGCCGGTTTCCCTGAATCCCTTCATAAATGTTACTTTGCTCACACTCCAACAGCACGTCAAGTATTAAAAACCATTTGCCTCCATTCACTCCTATCAAATACGCTCACACATGCTTGCTGGAAGTCCAAGCCCCTCGCACACAAAACCTCCTTTACCCCCTCCCTCCAACCCTTCCTAGGCCGACCCCTACCCCGCCTTCCCTCCACTACAGATTTATACACTCTCGAAGTCACTCTGTCTCGTTCCATCCTCTCTACATGTCCGAACCACCTCAACAACCCCTCCTCAGCCCTCTGGATAATAATTTTGGTAATCCCGCACCTCCTCCTAATTTCCAAACTCCACATTTTCTGTATTATATTCACACCACACATTGACCTTAATATGGTAATTAAATTATGCTCTCTGTGTTTATACACACAGAGGATTCATTAGTTAATTTGTTAGATTTCAATTTTACTGACTGCGAAAGTCCAAAGACAACTTTAATTCCTGAATTGTTGAGGTATACATACTTGTGTGTGTATATGAACTGAAGCTTCCAGTGAGAGAAATACACCCTTGAATATACGTATATATATGCAATAAGATCACAGTAAACAGGCGATATCACAATATGCAGAACAACCACTGTGAAAAAATAGTGAACTTCCAAGCACTTTCGTAATTTCTCACATTATCAAGGAACTAAAAATAAAAGATCAGCAGATGTATAAGAGCGAGATTACATCTAGCGGTCAACTTACTATATATATATATATATATATATATATATATATATATATATATATATATATATATATATATATATATATATATATATATATATATATATATGAGATATACACTTCTTGGTGTATATTCCATGTAATAAGTGATATACACTTTTCGGTGTATATATCCTGGTCGGTCACGCTTCCTGTTCTCAGTGTTTATAATCAATAGGTTCCAGTGCTACTGTAGACCACGCAATGCCCTCCTGGCAGCTTCAACATCATATCGGAATCTCTTGTTGAAGAATAAAGTTACGCAAACATGGGTCATTGTACACCAATGTTTATGCAATATTGTTCTGATTTTTAGCGGCGACTGCGATGTTTAGAGACGCGGTCGGTATCTTGGTGCCTGTGAGAGGTAGGATGGATCTCTTGATTCAAGGATCTGGAACTATTCCTTCCCCTTTCTTGGATTAAACTCTAGTGTTTCATATTCTCCAGGCGCTGTGTGACCCCCTAGCGGGTTTAGCTCTTCCCGACCTGAGTCGTCTATAGTGCAGTGATAAGAATAGTTTTTTTTGTGAGTCCACTCGTTTATGGGACTGGAGTCACTTTCACAGCACTAGTGAGGAAGGCCTCTCTCTCTCTCTCTCTCTCTCTCTCTCTCTCTTAGCAAGTTTGGCTTTAACAATGAGCCGTTGAGTAAATGTTTCTTAACACATTTCCTCTCAAAGAGAACTTTATCAAGTCTCCTTGAACGAAACGTTGTTTCTGTAATACCCATATTATACTATAATCTGACTGCGTTTAGCGACCACTTGTATGCAGAAGTTTTCACATGGGGCTCTTTAACGAATGTTTAACCACAGCAACTAGTATAATATTGGCAGTCTTTGTTGTCCTGCTGATGGTATGAGGTGTTCTTCAAGTCTCTAGCTACACCAGAGTTTCTGCGTCTGGTTCAGACTTATCCAGGACACGAGACTGAACACCTCTATCAAGGCTGAGGGACTGATTACCTCGTCTACTATTGTCCCCAGTTTGTATTCTCTATAGGAAATTGAAAAACAGGCCACTGTATGGCGAAGCGTCTTCAAAATAATGATGCCCAGGTGTTGTACATGTGTCTTACTCATCCACCAAATTTTATGTCAACAAAAGCACAGTAGCTGAGGAGGTGAGTCAACTCAGTCAAGTGTAAAATTAAAGGTGAGTCAAGAAAGAGACTGAAGGTTGTGTTATCAGCATCAGGCAGGACCTGACACACCTCCTCATTCCCACTATAACCCACCACTATCCTTGTGGAGGATGGGCTCCTACGATAACATGGAATGTATGGTTCGCTAATACTACTTAGCTTATTGATGAATCCAAAATGTCGCAGCCGCCACCAACACCTTCTCAGGGGATCCATCTATGGCCTCAATCTCCACAGGGCTGTAAGGTAAACATCAAGTGATTATAATTATTGCCCCAAAGGAGCATATGTCCATATTTCAGTCTTAGATGGACTGAAAGGCGTTTTACTCACTGTTTTGGACTAAAAAGTCCACGCATAACCACCGTCCCTAGGTAAAAATTTTAATGTTCTTGAATACAAGAACTGCGCAGTCCCCTGTTTTGACCAGAACATCAAATTCTTACCTTGCTCGTGTAACTTTGAGCGATGGTGTTGGCTCCACCATATACGGCGGAAATGCTGTCTTGATTGTAGAATGCCGCTGAAGAATCACCGTCTTGTTTCGATAGAGTTCACTTGCGATTGTCTCTACGTTTCTCCTTTTTGCAGTCTGAAGCTGCGCACACTTCTGAATATACTGCAATGTTGATATTATTCACTAAACGCGCTGGAACAGAGTTCTTATCTTATTTCCCGACGTTAGTGGAGATTAAATGATATAACGGACGCGAACGAGTAATGTCTATGTTGATTTACGTCGCCTCGCGCCGCATGACCACTAGAGTCGTATGACCCGTTCTTGCGGTGGCCAAATTCAATCTGACCGCTCGTGCTGCCTTTTGCAGTCTCGTGCAGCCATGTGGTGCCACGAGGTGCCTCGTGGTGCTGTGGTCAGCACAATTCTTGACACACTGTTGACAGTACATCTGGCTTGAATTAAATTGTTTATGCAGCCAGACGCACCTCCTCTTGCCCTTTCCTAAAGGTGGAAAGGGTGAGGGCCCTTACCAAGGGTAGTAAGGGCGCATACCCCCCTCCTTTGGAGAATTTTCTCCACAATCCTCCTCCACCTTCAGCTGAGAACGTTGGGTTATCAACGAATGAAACAAACTCACTGTATCCCGCGCTGACAGGCGTAGGCAACCCGTTACTGTTGTTTCTTTTTTTTTAAATATGAGTAAACACAGGATAATTAATTTTTTTTAGGTTAGGTTAGGTTAACCTAACTTCATGTGCAAGGTCATGAAAACTGGGGATGGTGAGAGGCGACCAGATACGGAATACAGCTTGAGAGGCGAGAAACCTGCAAATATCCCTCAAGGATAAGGATCGTGAGGTGAACATCACACCCAACATATCGCCAGAGGTGCACATAAATCACACAACATTTGGAGCTTATGCGAGTATAGTTAATCTTAGAATTGCCTTCAGAAACCTCAATAATGAATCTTTTACGACTCTCAACACTACACATTTTTTAGGCCTATCGTGGAGTAGGCAGCATTAGTGTGGAACCTTCACCTGATCAAGCAAGCACGAAAGCTAGAACAGGTATAGAGGTTTGCAACAAGACTAGTCCCAAAGCCTAAGATATTGAATTATGAAGAAAGACTAAAGTAATTGAACCCGACGACTCTGGAAGAGAGGAGGATTAGAAGAAACAGGATTAAGGCACACAAGATTCTCAGAGGCTTTGGCAGAGCAGAGAGGGGCAGACTTTTTGAAATGAGAGGCATAGGAGACAGGG